>CM052149.1:4738014-4770498 GCA_028455555.1 Augochlorella aurata
TAAAATATGCAATTTCGAACTCTGATGCAATAGTTTAATATTTTAAACGTTGGAAAGTATTGACCTCATTTTTGCTAAATATTCTATACAGCTTTCGGCGAGCCTGATGCAGAATTTGATACGAGCGTCAAATATATTGAATTTGCATGAATTTCGAGTGAGATTAGAATATCCATTGTTCGACTATGGAAATAGATTTTCAATGAAATATCGAAACTGGATCATCTCCGTACTAAAGATCACGTTATTTGTCTGTTTCAGATGGTGAGTGTTGACGGCACATTTCTTTCCAACCACAGCAAGTTTTTAGTAAGTTTAGCAAGTTTTAAGTCCGCCAAGATTTTTCTCAGTAAATCTCCGCGAATGCGATCCGGATCGACGAAATCATAGATCCGCTAAAATATCGAACGGTGAAATGCATTTTATCAGAACCGCGTTCGACTCGAGTGAATGGTATTATGTTCCTGCTCTGTTATACGATCAACATAACTCAATGCGGCTAGTGACCACCGTAACATGATACGCTGACCAGAATAATGCGCGTGTCAGCGTCGGTTACAACCTTTGATAATTACGAAGCACCGGTCGCTTTAAATAAATTACTGAAACGGACGAAACTGTTCCATTAAATGCGTAAATAACTGTGGGCGAATGAAACATGTCAATTTGTTGCATTAATATGCATTACTGTTTTCGTAAAGCATTAACTTTACTATATTCTATAATTCACTAGTGTGTTTCGTCCGCGTGAACGTGTAATTGCATACACACGATATTCCATTAGGAAAATTACGTATTTTAATCGTCGCAGTTCCTCGTTCAAGGAAATTCCTTTATCGACACCTTGGGCGAAATTTATTATCGCGGATCCGTTTGCTTTTACCGTAGACGTTCAAATTTTTAAATACACGGACATTGAAATGAATTTTCGAAAGTACGAAGTTCAAATTAAATTCAAATTCTAACGCGAATTCCAATTTAAATTTAAATTAAGTTTAATAATTTAAATTAAGTTTAATCATTTAAATTCTATTCGAATCAAATTAGAATTTAAATTTTCAAATTCAGTTTGAAATCCGAATTTAAATTTTCAAATTCAATTTGCTGTTCAAATTTCAATCTTCAAATTCAATTTCACATTTAAATGTTAAATAACATGCATTTTCGTGTAACATATTTTGTATACGTTCGCAATACACGGAAATGTTCAAAAATATTTCAAAATATGTATCACGTTCAGACATGTTTCAAAAAGCATACTTTCTCCTTCATTCGCTGAATCTAGTAATAAAGAAAACTGCATTTTGCATTGATTCTTGTTTCTTTAAACTTTCCTATAGTAAAGTTAATTTAACAATAGACCAACCGAGCAATAAAACTTATGTGATACTTTACAAATCTTATTGAAAAATATTTCAGCTCAGTTTTGTTAAACAAGAAACTTCTCGTCATTTTTAGTACAATATACGCTTGATTTAACAAATCTATTCAATTATTTCTTTACGAAATCGTCTGTATAATTCCACTCGTTTTTGTAATAAAAGGTGTGAAACCGTTTATTGTGGCTAGCATGGTAGGTCAAGAACATGATAAATGCCATTAATATCGCGTCCGGTGCTTCGCGAGGACCGTGAAAGATGGCGGATCTACGCGGACGGCATTTATGCGAAGTCCGCGGACCGACCGGAAGTCCTCGGGAAATATCGCGCAACTTTCGTGCTCGGCGTCGATCGGTAATAATTATAATGGGGCGCATTCGTCGGTTACAGACGAGATTACTCAGGTGGCCAGTACGTTGATCAAAGCTAAGGATTCCCGGTTGAAATACTCTAATTGGCGCGCGCATGCTTTGCCGGGGAATTTGATTTGCTTTCCGTTTGACGGAGGTCCGCAGATTGACCCTGACGATATTGCGATCCGTGTACTCGTACCGGATCAGAGAAGATGCGAGGCAATCTGAGGTCTGTGCACTCACGTCGGTTGCATATATGAATACTAACAGTGAGGAAGTTTATTGGAAGTTCGGGAGCAGATTACTCCCGGAGTTGAGTTTAGGTCGCGGTTAATCTTAGCTTCCCCGGAATTATCGGCGAGCAAACAGGAAATCGGTGAACCGCCATATTTGCTTGTTTCTATTTGCCGATCGGAATGACGGGATCGGCTTGGAACGCCGCTCAATTGTCCGTCTACCGATGTCCCGTCATTTTAAAATAGACGTACCCATTGCACGGCGCTAAATCGAAGAAGCGCTTACGAATTTATTCCGAGAAAATTATGAAAAATTATGAAAATACACGTCGTTGTACAGATATATCCTTAAACTGAAAGGAAACTCTGTTTTTAGTCGCAGTCGTTAATTTATTGGGCGGAATACGTATAAATTGTCTCTTATGCTTAAAACAGCACAAAGAATCAAATATTTAAGCTTCTATTACTCGACTAAATAGCTTGATAAATAATGATAAATTCGTATTTAAAATTAGCCAAGGTTTCGCCGGTCCTAACGCAGACGGTGGATCAGAATTAGCGAATAAGACTATAGCTAGTGTTTGGAGAATTGATTATTAATACAAGTGATTAACGCTCGTGCAGAATGTATCAGAACCCATAATAATAGATTTGACGGGTTCGAATGAACCCAAAGCTGTTTCCCGAGAGCTATTTTCTCCGTACCATTGTTCCAGAAATACTTCGCCGATTGTAGACTCTGTAATTAAATCAAATTACTAGGATCGCGCCTGTAATTACATACAGCTACAAAATGAAACACTTTAGCGATCTAAATACCAAAAAGTTGAACTCCGATATGGAGCAACTTGTGATCCGGTTACTCGTCCAATAAAATAATTGGAGATGACAGCGTCGGCTTGATATCGCGTTAAAAACAAACGTCTGTGAGTCGGAGCGTGCCGAGTTTAATGCAGGGAGTAAGAAGACGTCCGTTGTTGCTTCCTCCGAGCTTGCATTCTAACGTTACTAATTACGAGTTTACCCTACATAGATATTTGAGTGTCTCAAGTTTCTTTGCGAAATATCAATTTCAAACTTGTCCGAAACTTCCGGCACATTCAAACTCGTAAACAATTAGCGAATATGGGGGATAGTTGCAACTTCCGCGACATGTCTAATGTATCTAACCCAGTGCCTGGCAGAAAGTTTCTTTCGCGGAACATCGCATTCTCTCGGCCGCATCGCAATTTCGCCGTCTTTATTAAGAGCGTCGGCGCGCGTGGTAACGAAACCCTCTTTTGAAGCACTGCCGCTTCTGGAACTGAAAACATCCGGACAAGAAGAAGTCGCCGAAACGATAGATACGACGGAAATAAACGCCGTTATGCAGACGAAAGAAGTAATCTTCTATCGGCCGTAGATATGAATTATTTTCTATTACGATCAGACTTGTTTTTGCACAGTGAATAGGAACCATATAAACAATAGCACACAAACGAAAGCCATTCAGAAACACCGAAATATTTTTAACATATATATTTTACAGTATAAACTATTTTACAAATTTCTCTTTCATACAATGTTTTCCTAACACTACTTATAGTCATTAGTCTTCGTATACAATTTCTACGAAAATAATAGAACAGTTTCTAGTGTATTGCATATCGGTCTGCAATGTGTGCATCTCAAATATCATTTTTCATAATTCTCAAATCAGACTTTTCGTTTAATCAGCACGAGATCTTCAGTTCGAGTTGTTAGTTCGCATTTCAGTTGGCTTACACCGTTCCTTTGTTCGTCGACGTGTGCGCGCCTTTGTTCCGTATTCAGGGAAGGAAAGACAAGGTTCGCAGGTTCGTTTTCAATCAGTTCGAGCGTCCGAAGCGATAGAATAGCCGTCGACCAGCGTTAAAGCTACCATCGATCGGTAATTAATTTTTTCGCGTGGAACATGTGTTCGGGAGTTTCCGGTGACCCGTTCATAATTGTATACAGCGTCCGGTTGTCCGGTACACGGAAGCGAAGTTCGCGTCGGGCCGGCCGGATTGAAAAGCACGGTGTACCGCACATGACAACCGGACTAATTGATAATAAATTAGACACCGCTGGCACACGGACCCGTTTCTTCCGTGCCCTCTAAAACCGTTCGAACGGTTTGTCCGCGGAGGACGCGTATCAGCCGCGGTTCGACGAGGACAGATAAGCCATCAGTGTCAGTTTCAGAGATCTGAAAGCGTCCACTCGACAGTTACGTTAAAACGGGTTGATATCTATCGTCCTGCGCAGCCGAATGTCCTGTCAGGACTTTGTGATCCCCATCACGAGAGTCATACACGTCACCGGCATGCCCGGGTCCCCGGTCCGTTTCCCAGATAACTCATATCCATCTATATTAATTCTCCGTCCTCGGCGTGCATGCCCGCCCTCGGAAATTAAACGGCGCGTCCTTACGTCCTGCCTCCGATTGTTATCGATCCGGAACGCCGAACCCTTATCCGACCTTCGCGATAATTACGCTCTGCCTCCGCCGCGTTATTAGTTCGCCTATGACACCGGCCACGCGGACGCGACGCGATGTTCCGATAGAAATCGACGGCAGCGTGACGGACCGCTTGTCAAAAAGTGGCGAAGACGAGACGCCGAATGGAACGTAGATTGGAAATCGACAGACAATCCTGAAAGCTCTCGCTCGTTCCAGACAACCGAGAACTTGCGCATGACGCTCTGTCAAACAATTTCTACAAACTTCTGCGGAGATCAAAGTAGTATGTCTAAATTACTTTCCTCTCTGCGTCTTTCAGTGATAACATATAAACGCTGCAGCGCGAGTTGCTATCATTATCATCGTTGTATCTTTATGCACTTGTGATAAAAATGGAAACGTCGAATATACCATAGTGGAAAGTTTAGAAGAATTTCAAGATACCATTACGTTCCTTGCGACTTGTTAATATTGATAAAATGAGAAATAAATCTCTCACCAATACAAACTTCTCGCAATTAATGCAGACAATTTTCATTTTGCATAAAAAGTCTATCGTCTATTTAGTTGTAAATCCTCGCCATGTTCGGAGGATAGTGCATTGACTTCGTACAATGTATATAGAACGGCACAGCTGGTCTTTGTACGACCCCCCACCCCCCCTTTGTATTAGCCCCTACCCCCTTTTGGGGTGCCAAGTTCCAATCATCGTAGCTAATTTATTTAGAAAAAAAGAGATCCACCGTCAGATTAAAATCAACGACAGTACACGTCTGGAAATGATACAATTAACACGGCTGTTGCGAGACTATAACCGCCGTCGTTTAACAATAGCAACAAGAGCCGTCAGTATTAATTATCGAGAAAGACGGCGCAGGTCGTCGCGGTTGACCGACGCTAATCGGAAATTTCGTTTTCCCGGTGATCAAAAACTCGAAGCAGTTAATAACGCGACCAATCGATAAATCAATGCTCGAACGCGTCGGTCATTCATCAGACCGGTCGCGTCGTCGCGACGGGAACATCGGCCGGTCGAACTTTAATGCCGGCCAGCAAGAACGCAACGTTTCCGCGACGGCGGAATCCGTTAATAAAGGTAAATTCAGCGAAGGATTGCCCCGCGTCAATTACCCGTCCCGCAAGTTCCGTTCGTAGAGTTGCCGGTCGCTTAAGAAACGGTCTTTGCGAACTTTTCGTTTCAATCTACGCGGCAGTCGACGCGTGCACAACTTCTTTGCTTCCGTTGCGTCGCGGCCGCAAGAAAAAACGACGGCTAAAAGATGCCGGGGAGACAGGGGCAGCCTGTATCGCGGGGAAAGTTTGAGCATTTTGCAAATTTTTACGCTGCGGGCTAGCGGAACAGCGGAAAACACGCGGGAGAGTTCTAAGCTGTTTTTTCCTCCGCGTCGTCCCCTTCGGGTCAGAGTTGGTTTCCGGCCGCGCCGTAAAAGGGGATGATCGGAATCGTGGACATCAAGAAAATTCAACATTTGTTTAATTTATTAAAATTCATGATTTTTCATTGAAACTAATTTTTAATGCGCGTCCGCCTCGAAGTTGCACTAAGAGGAAATATCTTTCTGATTACTTCCTGTTTTTTTATGCTAATGTACAATGGACAATTTTAATTGATGGATCCTAAATTGATGATATATTCCAGTATCATTATTTTATTCCACATTTAGTCAATGGAATAGTTATTTGTCAAGCGAGATGAAGTGATCATATCTTTTTAACAAATGTCTGATTTATCTTAGAGCTAAAAAATATTCATTTTGTCTATTCCATGCGATTGCTTTGAGCGAGGCGTTAAATTACTTACCGTCCATTCGTAATATAAAAAAATGTTTCAGGTAGAAATTATGTGGTACGAAGCATACGCTAAAGTAATTAGTTCCCCGTTATTTTGCTTTTTTGTTACGATATGAAGGATCTCTTTGTAATAATATGTTACATTCGACGTCCGTATGCCGAGTGAAAAAGTATTAAAATGTACAAAGTCGAAAACCAATAATTACCGAGTAATTAGCATTGTCCACGATTTCAGGCGAATTCGCCACTGTGAAACGGTTCGGAACGGCCGCGATCAGACAGTCGGTTGCGTGACATTATTTCCCGGCTGTTCAGTTTTTATCATCCATAAAGGACTGTTAGGAGTCCGGCATTCCTGATCGAAGTCCTCCGGCGAGAGGAAGAGGGCGAAGTCCGCGTGACGTCGATTTACTTCGGCTGCCTTTACTTCAGCTTCGACGGTTGTCACGCCACGTCCGTGCCCGCTGGATCGCGTGCGAATGCGCCGCTTCTCGGAAATAGATTCGTTATTCCGAATCGACTTCCGGCTTTCCTGCGAGCAAAAATTGCTCCGCAGCGGAAGCCTCGGCTCTGTTGCTTCGTGTTACGTTACTGGTTTAACTCGACTGCAGCAGCTTATCCAAACGAGTATTTTTCTCTGATCTTAACAATTTGCACGTGTGTAACCCAACCGTTTCCTTTCATAAGAATTCGAAGTTTCTCGATGTTTTGCTTCCGGTATCTTTAAAACAGAGCAATTCAGTTTTACTAAAGAAACTTTCTATTGCATTGAATAAAGAAATGAACAACCGAAGCTACGTAGAACGTCTATTGTACCGGAGATTTTAAAGATTTTTATACGGTGGAAATTCTCGAAAATACACAGTCGTCTTTCCGCGGAAAATATAACACCGCCGTCTCATTGCGACCGGTAAGTTACACGCCTTTTTAACCTGAATAAGAAGTTGCGCCTTTCATCGCACTTCAGCCTTTTGAATCGCGAAATTCCTACGAGCCTGAAGAATACCCGCGGAAGTGGTATACAAATCGCAATTGAAAAGAAGTATACATTGCACAGTTCCGCGAAGTTTCTCCTATCGCAAAGTGCCCGCCGAGGTTCCACGAAATGACGAAGAATCCAATTCCACTGCAACGAAGTGGGCTGAGCATAGTAATTGGCCAGTCCACAGTAATTGGCTCCACTAGCCTACCGGAAAGCGTATCGAATCGACATAAAAGGCGGATGGCGTTAAAAGATCACACTTAACCCCGCCACAAAAGCCTCGTTCGTTATTGGCGGCTCGGATTACCAGACGCGGCAGGAACGATCGAAAAACCGGCGAATTTTAACGAACGCGATTTATCCGAAGTGTCGCCTAATGAATGGCGAAAAACAGAAACGACCGCGAGTCGTTCGAATTAACAAAGGACCCTCTCGTTCCGAGGACGCAACGCACTCCGCCACGGGCTCGCCGACCCGAGACTGAAAACGCTTTGTACGTTTAACGATCTCCGTCTTCGACAATGTTCGCGATCCGATCGGTTGCGGATTTCGCGAATCTAATTGAACGCGCGTTTAATAAACGCGATCGCGCTCGCGCGGCCAATTGAAAGCGCGGCCTAATTGGCGGGCCGAGAATCGAGCCGGTTGGGCTGCGTTTTCACGCGCGACTACGCTCGAATGCTGCAAACCGCTTAATTCGCTGACCCGACCCAGTTCGGCGGACAGGTTTTCGCGACACCGCGCACACGCGCCTCTATTCTTCGGGGAGAGCCGCCGAACACGGGCGTGCGTGCAATTTGCGAAAGTTCGCATCGGGTTTCCGGTCCGCATAACGAGCCCGCCGCAAGTAAATCGGCGCGGTTACGCTCGCCATCGCCCGCGCTCCGGTTAGCTTTGTTCGACGGGCATTTGTCGGGGCTCGCCGTATTTATGACACGAGCCTAACGGAATCTCGAGCGTGTACTGAAAATCGAATCGATACCATGTAAACACCGTTCGAATACTTCGTAAGTGCTCGGGAACGGCGAGCCTTTAGCGCAGTGGAACCATGTTCGTGTAATAGAGCAGTTACTTAGTTAAACTGATAGATTATATTTTTATTGACTTCTATAGCGAATTATTTTGCATAAGGGTTACTTTAGGCTGAGTTGATTAAACGTGAAACGTATTTGAACAATAAGGAATTCTGATATTGGATGACCGGATAATCCAGGTTCTACTGTATTTGGAACTCGAAACCATGTGCTGAAAACATCAACGTCACGAAATAGTTTTAAGTATCGGGTCACTCGGAAACTTGTTTACAGTAACAAAAAACTGAAAATTTTTCACATTTTTCTGGTAGCTTTGAAATTGTATGCTGTATGTTTTAAGATCTGTTTTTTATTGACAAAATAGTCAATCACATGTTTCTTTGGCACCCTTACAAAACGAAATTTGTTTGGAAAACGAAACAACTTTCTAAACGATATGGTTTAGATACTGAAAGGTAAATTGAAGGAGTACTGTAAAAGAATAAATATAAAATTTTCGGGGACAGTCGCGAACAAATGTACTTGGTTGAAATTTTATCCAAGACATTCCATTTTCAAAAGAGTAATAACTTTTGATTCTTTCTAGTTATGTAATACTACTAACAATCTATTTTATCAGTGACATTGTTAACCACCCTTAAAAGTATTTCATCATTTAAATTGTTTATTTAAAAACTAATTAGACACGAGATACGAATCAATCTTAACGATATCAATACGTCAAAGGGTTAATCGAACACATTTCAGTAATCAATTTTGTATTTTTACCTATTTAGTATTAATAACAATCTTTTACCATTAACATTATTCAAACACCCCCTTAACCACGTCGCCAAGCAATTTATTAATAAAACTGACCAACCAGAAATACGGCATACGTCGGTAAAAACTTCCCAGCAGTTCAACAAGTACGCGCATCGCCTTCCGGTCCGACAAACACCGCAAAAACCGAGACAAATCGGAGAGGCGATCCCGAACGGAGCGAGCAAATGAGTATTTAATAAAACCGTTGGTTCCCCGTCATTCGCTTTTTCCGCAGCATTTATCGCGGAGCGCTCTGGACTATCGCGAGGGCGCGAACATAGTAATCTGCTCGGCAACAGCTCTTACAGGCTAATTTCATCGCCAGAAATGTTCTGTGCGGAGAAATAAGCTCGCCACGAGACCGTCTCGACGAGCTCGCAATAACGAGGCCAGTCGTTAGCCGGAAGAACGCTGGGAGTAATAGTTGTTCGCGTGTGCTCGACGAAAGGCAGGAAAAAAGGAACATAGACGCGCTTCTATTTTTTTCGCGCGACCGAGAACCTGGAAAATTCGAGCGGGTGCGCGCGTGTCCCAGCGCGGCGGCTAGTAGACGCGGCGCGACGCGTGTAACACGCGCGAGCGGAAAAGCTGCTCGCGTGTCGGCCGAATCCCTGTGCGCGCCGGCCGCACTGCTAATTAAGACGGACGAGCCACCGCACCGGGATTAATGACACCCGCCGAGCCTGCCTCCGAGTATCGTTACTACGTTCCGCTCGAATCCATCGGGCTACTCTTCCTAATTGCCCATCGAAGAACAATGTTTTCGTCCCGGTCGATAGGTTAACGCGGTATTCTGGGCTACGGTGCTATTTTTAGATCCGTTGGCTCGTTGCGTTAGTAATTTCGGTTCTCCAAATAGGTAGCTTGCAAAAGAAAAGAAATGAATTTTGCAATAACTAGATACTTTGGAATTCTTTGACGAGAATGTGGAAACTTTTTGCAGACGCGTTTATTGGTACTTGGAATATAATTTTAGATAGAATGTATCTTTCTCGAGACGAGATGGTTAAAATTGCGTGACTGCTTTCGACGATATCATCCTATTTTGTTTAAAGCGTTTGAGATGTCCTTAGCACGGTGAAGAGTTACAGAAAGACGAGATTCGTTTAAAATCTTGCGATAGTGGCATAATAGTAGTACAATATTACTTATTGCTTTTGAAATTAAATTCTAATATTGAACAGTTTTACAAATTGAAATAGCAAGGGTGCTTTTGCAGACATATTTTTATTTTTACATATAATTTTAGTAAGTGGGTATTAATATGTATTAATATATATCAACATTCTTAATTTCTACTAATGTTTTCACTATTTCATATTTCACCTGACCAGTTTTGCTATAAATACCTAAAACTCGCAGTCTACTCATGACAAGCGTCTGCTCTACTCGCCACGTGATCCGAGCATCGGTGACGTCACGGTTTAGCCGGCAGTCTAGCACCACTGCTTACAACTGGGAACTCATATTGAACCGTGTAAAAATGCTCTGCATCACTGTAACAATGGGAAGGAAAAACCCCGCAGTTTCATTTTTACGCGTTCAGCTCGATCCACCATTTGTCTTCAAACAAATCTCGATCGGGCCTTCGAGAACAACCGTATGAAATAATCAACAGCTCCGACGCAGCTTCCCGGCTATTTCCGCATAGCGTCCGCGGTGGCTCGTTGCATGCCGCATCAGAAAAACAATTTCTTACGGTAGCGCGCTGCGGCACGGGAAACGGGCCACGCATATGAATTCCTATTTTACATCCGGCCGGTGAATTAAATAGGTCGTATTTTCCAGCACGAGAGCAGAGGGGGATTTATCGCGGAACAGATGTCTCGCAAACGGAAGGGGAACAGAGAGACACGGCTGGCCTCTGTAAAAACTCCGTATCGACGCGGTTACTTCCGGGGCGAGAGTTTGCCGGTTTCTGGCCGGCGGAATATCTGGCCGGCGCGTATCGCCGGTGGCTCGCGAAGGAGAGCGGCGCATCGCGATAATTCCGCGGAATTAGGTTACCCTTTAATGCATACGGGGGGATTCATAATGCGGAAGTTCGCGGCGCCTGCACAGCGTCAGTCCGGAGTGCATATTCCTGTCTCCTCTGGCGCAATTCGCCCGGCCGGGCCTTGGTCCGCGAGGTACTCGCCTTTTTGCGCCACCTAATGCCCGTTAAATTAATTCTTCGCCGGCGCGCACTCTGTAGACGAGGATCGAGGCTGATGCCGGCAACTCCTCGACAGGGATCGTCGTCGCGGGAGCGATCGCTGGCCAAACGACTCGAAAAGAAAAACACGGGGAGACCAACCCCAATGATACGCATCGACAATTCGGTGGACGACTTCGTCGAGAACCTCGACTGAAATTCTTCGGTGCACAAATAATTGCGGCTTTCGTCGACTTGACTCTCTATGACTTTATGCAACAGTCACGAATAAGTTACTAGCAGTTTTAAGACTTTTCGCAACTTATGTCCGCGTAACGAACGAATGTCTTTTAATTTTAATGTATTTTAATGTATTCATGTGCAACGGATTCAAATACAATCTGCTGTTTCTTGGGCGAAGTGAGAATTGTCTTCGTTAATTACAAGACATAAAAGGCACATTAACATCTATTTCACGTGTTAACCTCTCTCGCTTCATGTACATTTTGTTTAGACTTGAGAAGATTTTGTTCTAAGGGATTAGATTTTATCTAGTTTACTTTGAGATCAATTGTAATCTGAATATGTTGTATGACGTATTAGAAGAAAGACATGGAAATGAACAAAATACATTCAGCATACTTCAACATCTACATCAATTGTAATTTAAATTCATGATGTGGTGTAACGGAAGGAAGACATAAGAATGAGCAATACATGCAATCTACTTCGATATCTACTTCAAGATCAAGTGTAATTTGAATACATCGTGTGATGTACCATAAAAGAGACGCAAGAATGAATAATACATTCGACATAGTTCGGCATCTACTTTAACGTCAATTGTAATTTGGATACAATACGTGATACAACAGAAGAAAGACAGAAGATGAACAATACATTAAACCTACTTCGGCGCTCTCTTACTACCCAAAATTACCGATAATTCGTAAATTGAAACTGGTCAGTAAGAGTCGCACAAACCGGATTCTTAATATCGTCAGGATCCATTTAAGTATGCGAGGACAATTTAGCGAGAAAAATTGCTGGGCTGGGAATTGCCTCGTTTTCAATAACGATGATCGTCCATCTAGGAGATACCCGGCAGCGACCGATACCCGACGAGGCTCCTGTTCGTGTTCCCGCATCGACCGGGTGCAAGAACACTTAAATGATCGTCGTCTGCATGCACGCGCGTGGCACGCTCCACACGCTATTATCGCTAACGGTAAACAGCGAGCAGGCGAGCAGGCAATCGAGGCGGCGGCATTATGTCGCGAAAGGATACATGGTGTTCTTGAGCTGCCGCGGGACCCCGATATCGGCCGGGACTCGCACCCTCGCCTCGTGTGCAGTCGCGGCAGACAATATGTCGGCTTAAAACAAAAGGAGCGACGTGTTAGTCCGCGAGTGCGGTCCCGACAGATAAGTAGTATCCACCGCGGGAACATTCAGGTATACCGCAAAGAGAGAGGGAGAGAGAGGGGGGAGAGAGAGAGAGAGAGAGAGAAAGAGAGAGAGAGAGAGACCGAGTGAGAATGAGAGAGAGGGGGGTGGGGCGAACGAGGTCGACTGAAAGGAAATTTATGCTTCGCCACGCCGGTATAAGCGAGATTTACAGGAGTCATCCTCGGTCGCCCTCCCCGGCCCCGCGTTACTCGCCTTCCGCCGTCGCCAGTCTTCCCGTACATAATGCGATGTTCTCCGTCCCGTTTCCCTTTCGTCTTTTATCGTCCTTCGAGCGGTGCACCACGGCGCGGCGCGGCGGCTGCGATTCGTACCCCCGATTGCACAACTCCGAGCCACCGTCGCACAATGGTTCTGTCGAGTCGACGGAACCGCACCGCGGAGGGCGCGACAAGTGTTGGTAAATTTCATTATATCACGGAAATGAGACGACCGCGCTTCTTACCGCGCCTTAAAAACTCCGCCCTTTTAAGATTCCGCTCGGGAAACCTGGCCGGGAACTCGCCAGAATGGAGGACCCGTCGCGCGGAAATTCTACTCTGATCGATCCCGGTGCTTCTAGATCCGAATTTAGATCGATGAGTTTAGGGTATCGCCCACGATGAGTCTGGCAAAGGAACGAGTTTCGGAGTTCACCCGATGCTGTAGCCTTTTTTGGATGCGGTTGATCGTTTTTATCCTTTGTTCTTTAAACTCTACAGTGTATTGTCGTTGCTGCTTCGTAAAAGAATTATCGAAATTATTCGAATGAATTCCTTTCAGTCGAATATTTTATTCGAATAATTCATGATGTGTTAAATTATTCTATTATCTATTTATTCGAATAATTTAGTCGAATGATTCTTTATTCAAATAATTCTTTAGTCCAATGATTCTTTAGTCGTATGATTCTTTATTCGAAGAATTCGATGAAGTAATATGGAAGAAAGAAATCGATAAACTCCGAAAAAACACTTTTTATTCTATCATTTTTATTCAAATCAATTATTTTTCGTACGATTTCCTCTACCTACGAATAAATTCTTATTTGAGAAAAAGAAATTCGTGGGAATTGTTATTCGAATACATTTTTATCTAGGTAAATTTGTATTCGATTGAATATTTATTCGATAGTGTCGAATAAAACTTGATTCGTTTATCCGTCATCCAAATAAAATTGTATCCAACTCTGCACAGAAGTAATTTATACAAACGATATGTCTCTGCTAAAAAAGGGGAGAAGATTAAGAAAGTCTAGATTATACAAAGACGAGTTACTGTGTAAAATCCATCAATCGTTATCGGTTCAATTCTAAAGTAATCCAGCGGTAAGAAATGAGGGATGGCGATTTTTTGCAGAACGTTCTTAGTTTCCCTGTTTGCTGTCTGTGAATGTTAATGAAATGACACGAATGCGAAGAAAAGGGAGGAGAGGTCGTGAGAGAGTGAGAGAGAGAGAGAGACTGAGAGAGAGGGAGAGAGAGAGAGAGAGAGAGGAAGAGAGGGAGCAGGAGAAAGCAGGAGAGGTGGGAAGCTCGGCCGCTCGACTCCCTCCGGTGTTTGTAAGCACTTACCCCGCGGCTTATTGTTACCGCAGCCCTCTTTGTCGGGATTTGTTAAAGCACTCGGTGCGTTAATTCCAGGTTGCCGGATGCGGCGCATCGGTCGGCGTACGCGCTCGCTCCTGACACACACGATTTGTTTGCCCGCATACCGACCGCTTAATCTTTCCTCCTTCACCACCGGAACTCCGTCTGAGCAAAAGACTCGCCCGGAAAAAGAGAAATAGGCTCGGAAACGCAAACATTCCGCGGCATCGCGCCGCAATCCGCTAGAGAAGTCAACTAGCTATGTAAACGGTTCTAAAAGATTCTTTTAATCACGGCCAGTCGATCGTTTCGCCGTGTGCCGCACCGTAAAAACTCCACGGCGAGGAGAGTCCCTCGAGCGTGTCTCGATGATAAATAAACCATGGCGATGAATTTTCCTTCAGAAAATTCTGAAATTTTATGATTCCCGAGTGACCTACTGGGAAAGTCGTATCCTACAAATACACCGCTCAATCTAGTTATACACATAGACAAATGGACGACAATTGGCCAGCTTTGACTGACGATAACTCCGCGAAAAATTATCATACGATGGTATCTTTTCTTTTATATTAAAGCTTGAAACCCTTACTTGAAGACACTGTTTCTCGATTTTAAGTTGAATGCACTCTTCCCACTGTAACCACTTAAATGTAAAGTCATGTTCGTCATATCGAAGATTGCCAAGTTTGACGAAATGCGCGGTCTTTGTAAAATTTGTTCGGAGATGCCGTTTACAGCCAAATAAAGTTCGATTCTAACCCTTTAATTTAAATAGAAAAGAAACTCGGCCGCGATTTTTTCTCGCAAAGTTACAGCGCTTTAAAGTAACCCTTGGCAACTTTCAATTTGACAAGCATGGCCTCAAACATTTATAGAATTAAAGCGGCGAGGATGCTAATTTTTCTACTCCTTCCCTTTTTCTTCTTTCACTTTTTGTCTTTTCTTATGCTACGGTCACTTATTTCTTCAAGATTTCAAGTTTCGATAATCAATTATGACCAATAATGCCCAAGAAAATAAATGTTTCGTTCCACAGTGCGACGTCTCAACGTGTTAAACATTTGAATCCAGAGGCAAATGGTCCCAACACCGTTCTGAAAATAAACGTAGAGAAAAATCCTTTCAGCCGGTAGTTGCTATTGGTGGGACGCGCGAAAAAGAAGTAATAGTTTAAATTCAATCTGCGTGGCCGGCCCGAAAGAAGCCATTAAATACCGGGGCAAAGTCCGCTTAACATCCGTCCCGTCGGATCCATATTTCCCGAGATGCAATATTTGCAGAGTTTATTATTATGCGTCGCGATGGCGGCTCAGCGGCCACTCTGCCGAGGGGAGAAAAGCCTGGCGGTGGCGAGGAACGATAACCTTGAATCGGGTCCAACAGAAACCGCGCTTAGTGTTTGACACGATCGACCGGAATCAGCCGGTGGCTACGTGCTCGGCTCTCGAAAGCCTTCGGTCGAGCATGACGCTCGATTTCCTACGACAAAGATTTGCTCTCACGAGAACCCAGTCCGCGTCTTCTCGGTCGCTCTTCTCATCCCTCGTCCCACTTCCTTTCGTCTGCCTCGGCTCGACCACCGTCCCGACGCCCCCCGCACACGCTCCGAGCTTTTTCGTTTGCCGGCCCGAGACACGTGTACGTGAACGCGGCCAACGAAAGACGAAGATCGAAGGATGGGGAAGCTTGATCGGAAGTACGGCTCTTCTAGGCGAAGAACCGGGCGACGAACATCGCCAACGGATTTTCGATATCACGCTAGAGCGACGCTGATTATCCGCAAATTGCTACGATAAATCGCTGCTCGACACTTCGCCGAGGATGCGACGCACAGTCTATTGGAGCGCTCGAAACGCGGCCAAAGTACAGTAGAACTTCGATTATCCGAATTCAAAATTGATTGTTAATTTCTTTCTACTTTTTAAGAAATTGTCTATAGTTTTATCGACATTACCTGGAAGGCTAAACAATCTACATAATAAAGAACGAGTTAATCGTGGTTCTACTGTACCTGAAAATATAATTTTTCGAGGTAATGTATATCGTTTAAATAAATTCTAATATCGTGGAAAAGTGATTATAAAATTGCTAAGTCTGGGCTCCATTGAAAGATTCGCAGATTCAAGTCATATGATTTATGCAAAATAAAAGTGTTTCAGGACGATTGCGAGAAACGGAAATTAGATAAAAATAAATTGTCCCTTTTAATCATTTGATTAAACTGAAAATAGTGCAACTATATTATTAAATTCTTCTTATATCTTCACGATTTTATATTTCATCTACACATTTTTATTACGAGTGCACTGTACGTCACTTTGCAATTTATAATCCACTAGCGAATCTCGTATAATAATAGAAAGAAGAGGAAAGCCTGAAATAGTAGACGTATCTCTCTGTTCTTTTTTTCAAATCCAAGTAAACGCAACTGACGATGGCTGTTCATTGCCGAAAGATACAAGTTCCGTTTGATCTTTTCTTCGAACAGTTTCTTAGAGTCCAGAAGCGACCGAAGTTTGGTTTCGAGGATTGTTAACAGAAAAATAAGAAAGGAAGCATTAACTTCGAGGAGGTTTTCTTCACCCGGAAGATACTTTTATTGATGCTTTTATTAAGATCTCTTGTAAACTCGAGAAGTTAGGAAATCGGATTGTTCGAGTCACCGAAGTTCTCTTGTTAGCTGATTCTGCTGCTTCTGCTGGAGCGTATTATTAAGATCAAGGCTGGGTATTCTTCGTAAACTCGCGTTATTGATAAAGCCAGGTAAAACCTTCCTCGAGAAATCGGATGGTGTACAAGTAATCTACGTTGGTTCTTAGGCGAACGTATTTTTTCTTCAATACAAGAACAAAGTTATTTTAACTACGTCGATTACTAGTACAGATAAACTCTGCGCTATTGTAATACCTATTTTTATCTGTCTATCATCGCTTTACATCTTCTCCGTTACTTCCTTTTACAATCTTTTACATCCTTTGTTAATACGTAGGTAGTATATAAAAACATACAATATTATCCTAGATTTCTTATTTCAAATTTTAAAATTTCTACTTGGAGTATCAAATAAAAAATTACATGGTATTTATATTGTCTATAAAAAAGCCGTTGTGACTAAGAGACAATCAAGCAAATACCACAGAAGACTGTTTCAATTTTAACCAGCCTATTGTTATCAAAGTAGTGCGAAACTGCAAAACTAGTTGAGAGCATCTCAGAAGTTACACACCGACTTGTCACCTTTTCCAACTGAATTTCATTCTTAACTAGGATTCGGAGCTATTGTGCGCCGCGAAATGCGCGCGTGTATCGATCTAAATGCGTATTCGGAGGTGTAATAAGCGGTAACAGACTTTATTAGCTTTCGGAACGCGCATACCGTTTAATGTATTCCATTGTGCGGTGGCAGCGGCGGCAGTGCTAATTCCGAAATTCCGAGTATTATGCCCCCCCTCTGCGAAGTGAATTTCGGCATTTGCGTACCACGGGAGGTACGGTTGGCCTTCCCTCCGGTCCTCGTCCTCCTCGGTCGACTCTCCCTCGCGTTCGATGTCAGCGAATCGGCTTCGAGCCGTAGAAATCCAACGGAGGGGACCTCCTCTCGTTTACGAGTCCATAAATTCGCGACATTTAATTTTGAATTGCCTCGCGCGAACACGCGATCCCGGCAGGTGCGAGGCCTCGAGTTCACTTCTGGAAAGAAAGAAACTTCATTCGACAAAAGTGCTTAAACCTCGAGAGCATCGTTCTTCGTCCGCAGTTCCTCTTACCTCCAAAGATAAACGTTTGAAAAATTCAGATAAGCTGTTCACGGGTCAGAGATCGGCGAATAGAATTCGCAAGGCAAACCGATATCAAAAATAACCGGAATGAATAATTCACTGAGAAAATGCATCGCGTCAATCTCTGGGCTCCTATCAGTTTTGTTTCTCTAGGTTCTCTAGACTCTAGAAGAATCCTCGCTAAAATAAGCCCGCAGCGGCGACGTATCACGGGCCATCGGATCTAATACATCAGCGGTAGATGCGCTCGTTCTCCGACATCTGCCTGCTCTTTCTGGCTGTCGACGGTGTGTCTCTGTGGATTTCTATTTTAAAAGTTACCAGTCCTCGGTTATTGGCCCAGTTTTCCAGCGACGCGAACCAGAAGTCCCAAACTCCGGGCGAAAGCAAACACGTCGTCCGCCGAAGTTGTCTTTCTCCCAGGGGGTAGCTAACATGCCCATATTCGACAGGACTGGGGAACCGTGTATACGGTGTCGTTTCTTTGGACCTATACACCCGGATACCCAGTTACTGCCTTCACGGTTATATTTAGATCGGTATTGCGCAACCCGGAGCCACTGATCTCACGAAACCGAAGCATCACGAATATTTACTCCTAATCAACGAACTCGAGACATCATCGGCTTCGAAAATGTCTACCGGAGTCTTCCGAAAAGATAGTTGGGTCAACATGAATGTCGACTGCGGATCCATGGGACGGATCCCGCGTGATAAGGATCGCGATTCAAACGATCGAAGGCTCGCGACGCAGGTCTTCAGAGATCTTAGTTTCGAGAGAAAGTCACGACGATGTTTGCGTGAATTCGCAAATATTGGTTCGTAGAAGCTGCGGTAGAACTTGATTTCTCGTGCTGAGGTTTCAAGCTCGAATCTTCCTCTTGGATGTCTGTAGTTCACTGACGAAGTGACCATTATGGCGGAATAGAATCGAGGACAATTCGAAGAGTTTTAAAAAGCATTGCGAATTCCGTGTTGGATAAAAAATTCGATTGCAATCGATTATTTCTTCCATATTAGTTTTTCGAATTATTGAAATAAAGAATTTTTCGAATTATACAAAATTGTTTATATTATTCGAATAAGTAGAATGACTTGGGAATATATCATGAATAATTCGAGTAAAATATTCGACTGAAAGAAATTCATTCGGATAATTATTTTCAATAAATTCGAGACAACACTAACTGTAATGCCCAACTCTACACTACAGTATATTTTAATACAAAATTATAAATATTAAACTGGTAGAACTTCTAATCCTGATTTTGTAATATCAAAATCCTTTTAGATGTTCGAACTCCTTATTGTCTATTATTTTATGATGCGACATAACTAGATTTATGAAGGAAGAACGATCGCAGAATCCCGGCGTATTAAAGTGGATTCTAATCGACCGTGTACCAGAAATTTTCTCTCCGCCGTCTTCCGTAGAATGTTATTGCGCTCGCTGCAACCTGGGTACAAGATCTCATTAGAATTTCTCTTTGTCGCGTGTTGGTTGTTACGGCACTTAGTAGTACGACACAACGGCGTATCCCACGTGCCGCCTATTACACTGTCGTATTTCACTGTAACGCGTGCCTCTCGAGACGATCTTTGTCGTATCCGGCGTTATTAAGTTCCCCGGGCCACGTTATTTTAATGCGAGACGCAACCCGGTTAGGCCGTCGGAATCAAAGTGACGCAACACCTGTGGGATTACCCGGGAAAAACGGTGTTCCCGATAAGATCCGAATCAATTTCATATCCACTCGAGAATCCAATTTCACGCTGGTTTCGAAACTAATTTCTATCCAGAATTTTATTCGCGCATAAAAATAATTGACCAATCGTTCTACGGCTCTAACAAGATTGGAGTTTCGTCTATAATTATTATTACTAGACTGCGGATGTTTATGCTAAATAAAAGTTGTCTGCAAGAAAGTTCTTTCGAACAACAAGAATAACTTTGAAGACCCGTTCCTTTTTTAATAATTTTAGTAGTTTGAAAGGATTGTATAGACATTATTAGTTGCATGTAATGTTTCCACTCTTTTAAGTAACAAATTACAAGTTACAAGTTACAAGTTACAAGTTACAAGTTACAAGTTACAAGTTACAAGTTACAAGTTACAAGTTATAACTTACAAGTTATAACTTACAACTTACAACTCACAACTCACAACTCACAACTCACAACTCACAACTCACAACTCACAACTCACAACTTACAACTTACAACTTACAACTCACAACTCACAACTTACAACTTACAAATTTTTATGATAAAGACATGAATCCTTAGCTGATTATAAGTACAGATCTATTGCCGTATGAAATTTCATTGAAATCGAGGGTCGCATCCGAGACCACCCTTGTAAGATCTTCCTCCCGATTCCTACGTCTTCAATCCGCGCCTCGAAGCTTTCAGCGTATTTCGTTCGAGGAGTTTGCGTCTGTTGAAAAGTTAAATGCAGGGACCCCTTTGATTTCTTTACGTAAATTTTACATCCGTCAGCTTACGTTTTCCGCGTTTCCGATTTCTGAAATATTAAAGCAACGTCTGTGCTTGGTTTAACCTTCAGTCAAAGCAACGTCGACTTGCGCGGTCTTTAAAGCGAGCTAGAGAAATCGTTTCGGGTACTGCCTCGCGTGTTCCTTCTCCAAGATGTAATTCTGCGACTGCAAGGAAGAGCACTGCATCTCTCGTGTTTTCACTTCCGAGATATTGTCGCTTAACACTCAAACTACCGAGCCCTAAATGCAACGTAATGTACTATATCTTTTTATAACAGCGACAAAATTGAATTTACTTAAACTTCATGCGACGAATTGATTACGTAAAGTAACCATTGTAATTTTGATCATTGATCAATTAATCGAATTAAATAAATTTAATAAGTTGACTTAAATGAATTAATAGACTTAAATAATTAAATCACCTTTGCACTCGAAGCCATTTTAACTGTAAATCTAAAATAATTTTTCCGACTTAAAGTATTTCCATTTTATATGACAAAGTGCATTTCATACAACAATTACACTTTTCGCAATTTTTCAAATCTAAACTTTGATAATATAAAAATCATTTTGGAATATGATGTAACAATTGTAAAAATTTACACTTTGTGAAAGTGTAATTGTTGTACGAGTCACGAGGCTCAATTTCGTATGCATAAAATGCAATAAATCATATAAAATATAAATACTGATAAAATATAATAAAAAATATAGAGAATATTTTGGATTTACAATTAAAATGAGCTCAAAGGATTAATACGACCAGATACTATCGAATATGCAGTATCCGCGATAGAATTTGCCGACATACATCATTTCGCATCATCAATTCATAATGTATATCGCTTGTT
Source organism: Augochlorella aurata (assembly GCA_028455555.1). Classification (NCBI taxonomy): domain Eukaryota; kingdom Metazoa; phylum Arthropoda; class Insecta; order Hymenoptera; family Halictidae; genus Augochlorella; species Augochlorella aurata. The sequence goes on from CM052149.1 coordinate 4,759,383, forward strand.
CATTAAAATCTGCCGTCGAAAAGTGATACGGAATTCTTCCAGCAGTCGAACGCGTCGCGCGTTTCAATAGAAACGGAAGCTGCGGAAAAATCGTCTGGGCGAGTTCGCATCGATGTCGTTGCCCGCTCGCGTGCACGGGCGCGTCAACGAACGCGCGCCGCGGATATTGCAGACGATGCTGCATCGATGTTCGCCCGTGCGTGAATCTGCGCCACATAGAGGAAAGCGTAAATGTGTCATGCAGTCTGGCGGCGACTTGCCGACTATGTAGCGCGAGGAAAGCGTCGCAGCAGACAATCGAACCCCGAGAGCCCGGCGAGCGTAGCCGCCGCCGCTGCTATATCGGAAACAGAAGTTCGAGTATTACCATCTCCGAGTGTCGTCGTCGCTGTCGCCGGCCCGCGACGCGGCATAATTCATCGACATATAGCGGCGCGACACTGAATTATGCCAATTAACGTCAGCCACGATGAACTTCGCGCGCCGCGTGCGGATTGTCTTAAATAGAACAGTGCCGCTCCTATCCGCTCTGCGACGAGACGCGTCGCTCCCAGTGACGATCCCGATGATAAAAGCGACGTGTGTCGAGTGACGTTTTAATCACTGTTAAGATACCGTTCGCCGCTCGATTTGCCCTTCCGTTTTATGCTCTTTGCGGACGGGAAAGAATCCATTGGTACTAGACTGTCGATCGCTACGCGTTCACGATGTCTGCGGATTTGTCAAATCTGTATTGACGCATCGTTCGTGTTCGACATCGCGTTTCACTAATTTCCAATCGTTTGCGTCGACTGTGGCGCGATCTCGTCACGTAAAATTTGTAATAGTGTTAAGTCTCGTCACAAGCATCAAGACTTTGGATGTTCAATTATTATTCATGTAAAGAATAAGCGAAACTGATTTTTATAATAATAATAATAATAATAATAATATTATTAATCGACAGGATGAACCTTTTGTTGTGGGCTTTTTTGTGTACAAATTTTCTACAGTTATTTTTATAATAATAATAATAATAATAATAGTAACAACAATATTAATAATAATAATAATAACAATATCTTTATTTATCAACGGAATGAACTCTTTCTTGCGGGCTTTTCTTTAGGTACAAAGTTCCTCATTTTCAGTCCAGGGAAAACACCGATCGGCGGGGTCTAATCCCCACTCCCGAGGCAACATCCCTTCTTTAGCTCCTCGTGGGACTTCCCACCAGTTATCTACACGTTATTGGCTGAAGACAGCGCGGCAGAGGTTGACTATAGATTACGCCGAGATTGATTGAAATAGAATAAGCATCGGACGATCGGCACATAACAGCAATGTGTGCGAGTGAGAGAGGAAGGATGGAATAAAAACGTAAACACCTCGATATTTTGTTCTCACGTCCCCACTCCGCTAAGACGCTTGCCAGTAGCTTTGCCCTTAGCCCGCGGCTTTGGCCTTGTCCGACTCTATATAATCGTACGATTTTGATTTTATTTCCACAACGAAATATTCCGCAGTAAAAATGAAAACTGCAGTAAATGCGGAAAACGTGCAGAGTGGTCACAGTGTTATGTAACGTTGTTGCCAAGCGGCGTGGGATCTTGACCGGTGAATTGCCCGATCGTATTTATAGACCAGCTCTTGACAGTTTAATTGTTCTCGAGGAACGAGAGCCATCCCCTAAGCGATTAAGAATAAAAAAATCCGAGGTGCTCGAAGTGAGCGGACGTAAACAAGCAAACTGGAGGACGCTACTTCGAGATACTTCAGGTTATCAATTATTATCAAGGGGATATCGGTTTTGCTGAAGCAGCGGGAACAGTTTCGAATTAAATCAGAAACTCACCGGCTAATAAAGAGAGCTCGCTATCGTTTTGCGGTAGCGATACGACGGCGGGAAGGTCGAGAGAATTGTACAGTCGTTTTTAAATAAGTCAAAATTTCGCTGCGTTTCCCTTTTAACGGGACCGTTTCTTTCGTTTGCCCGGAACCGTTCCCGTTTCCTTGCCGCTTGACGGATCCAGAATTTTCCGGAGCAAAAGCGCACGCTTATCAGTGTTTTATTAATTTCCCGTGAATTGGAGAGGAGCCACGCGGATTGCAGCTAGTTCGGAGTGGTCGAAGTGGATTGGAACAGGTCCAAGGGGATTTGGGGGACTCGAAACAGGTGCAAAAGGTTTTAAACATGCCGGATATAAAATGGATTCCCGCCGCGGTTTACTGATTCACCCTCAACATTGAAATTCATTGAATTATTACGCGATCGAACGCTTTTAAATCAAATCACCGAAACGCTCCCGGTTCTTCGATTATTTACCGAACTATAGTTTCCACTCTAATCGCATAAATTCGTACAAAAATCTTTCCTTGTATTTTTCAATTTCTTACGAATCAAACGCTTCAATCAAATTTACAAGAAAAATGTCTCGGACTTGAACGATCTCGATTAATAAAGCTCCTGTGCAAGTGCATCGTAAGTATGACAATCATTTTCCGCAAAGTCTACGGTTACCTTATTAAGGGAGTCGCGGATTGGCTTCGGACTAGGTCATAAATTTGAAACGCGGGCAAACTGTGTTCCTTCGTTCCGAGGAATGAGTTTCTTCGGCGCCGAAATGTCTTTTAGCTCTGAAACAAAGCTCGTCGGAGGACTTCTATGATTGCTGTCCCATTTAGCTGCGGAATTAGGTGGAACGTGTTAAGGAAGAACCTTGTTAGCCAGCACTTTGACAATTTTCGAACTCTAATGAGCAAGCTTTTGTGCACCCTGGGAGTAACATCTTGCGTCCCCGTGAACAGCTCCAGAAACAGAAACGTTCGGCCATTAACGTGGAATTTACGGAGATGAGCAACAATCTCTCTCTCACACACACACACACACGCGCGCGCGCGCGCGCGCTTCGCGAACGAAAGAGGAAAGGATCGATAAGGATCTCGGCGGAATCTGCATTGCAGCCGCTGATTGGCTAACTCGATCACTGGATTGGATCCAGTGCGAGCCCGCTCGCCGTCGCGTGGATGCTAACCTAATGCAACGTTTTCAAGCGAAGGAACTCATTGCCATTCATTTTTGCATCAGTGTCCACTCGAGGGAACTGTGTCATCAGAAATTCTACATTTTCGAATAGAGCTGTGCTTCTTGAATAAAATATCTATCATCTCGATGAGTCTCAAATGTTCAACGCTAAATCTACCACATTATTTATTTTAAAATTGTTGACATTCTAAAAATTCTTATATAGGAAATGATTGAACAGATTTCCTAATTCAAGCATACATTGTTAACACTGTTTATCCGCCTAAATAGATTCAACTTTGTTATTCTTAAAAAATTATCTTAAAAAATTAATATACGATTATTATCAAGATTAAATTCTAGGAGTACATATCGTGAAATAAATTTTGTTGAATATCTTTTTTAGATGTACCGTGTACCATTGCTTGGTTAACATGTTCATAATTTCTCAGAATGAATCATTGAAGAAAATGTAATTTCTTGGGGATTTGTCTACCTTCGTCCATTTCCCTAATCCAGTAGTCTCCGGTGAGATTTAGCCGGGAGAGCGGAGACAGCAGTTTGTATATCGGAGAGCTGCTCTCAGGTGTCCACTAGAAAGTTCTATTCCCGATAGCAGCCCCTAAAACGTCCGTGTCAACAGCCAGCCTAAGTCTTGATTGCCTCTAGCTCTGATCGCACGCTAAATATTATACCGAGGTCAATTTCGTTTCTGGCTATTCTCAATTGTCACAAAGTTGATTAACCATAAACTCCTCGGAAGCGCGAATAACCAACTGATTTTTGCAAAGATATTATATATATAATATCTTTGACTAACAAGTAGGACTTGCACAAAAATGGAGTTTCAAATCAGCCAGAAAGAAACAAACCGGTATCACTGAAATCGTTAATGACAACAGCGACAAGACAGACATATTTGCAGCCGATATTATAAAATTCAAAACGAATTTACATAAATCGTTTACATGATTAGTTTTTGTTCTTTATTGTAAAAATAGGATTTACCCATATATATAAATAAATAGATAAAAATGGCCACATTGTTCAGTAAAATTTACTCTAGACAGTAAAAAGAGTTTTTCATTCTTCCTTGAGAAAACGATAGTACTTTACGAACTACCTATAGCCTGCATACTGGATTCAATCATTTTTAAAGCATGTAGTACTTTTCCTGCACCAATTCTCTATTTCAATAAAATTGCTTCGCAATGCAGACTCCATTGTGCATGAGAAACGAATTGTCGTCAGATTTCGATGCACGAAAATTGATTTTGAAATGTCCAAAATGCACGAATCAAAATAAAAGTTGGCTCGCCGATCGACCGTAAGCCGTCCAGTGGATTAATAATCCACGTCCGCACACCTGAGCGGTGTGCCGCGCGCAGTGTGCCACTGGAAAACGAGGCGAAGAATACGGGAAAGGTGCACGAACGCAGCCGGTCGAATGCAAATCGTGCACGTGGGAAAGGAAGGTTGCGCCACCGAAACGCTAAATGATATACGGCTCGCCTGGGAAATGTATTTTGCACTCTGATGGCTCGGTAAATTTACCACCGCGACGGAATCCCGGCCGTTCGAATTAATGGCAGCGAAATGCGCCGATGATTCGGTTCTTTCGATCGGTTCCACTGGCTTTCCAATTTCATAACAACGCTTTTGTCCTGCTGGATTAACGCGCCGCGCAGAGCGTCGACCAGTGGACAAAAATCGATTTCACTCTCGATTAAGAAGAACTAAACCTGCGTGATTGGAAATCGATGATACAATAGAAAAGGCTGCGTTGCTGAGCGAACGGCGTTCTTTATGATCCTATTAATTGCCTGAAAATTGAGTTTCTGTGTTTAGTATTTAATAAACAAAGCAAATATTTTTCAGTTCTGGTTTATTTTATTTGCCATCTACTATAGATAGGTGTTTTTTAAATCCTTTTTTTAAGTCCTGTTTTTCGTTAATAACTGGTAAACAAAGCATTTTCGTTGAAGAAATAGTTACTTCAAGTGATTTTTAGGACACCTTGTATGACGTTCCTGATCATTAGAAGAACTTATCTGCGAGGATCAAAATTTTATTTCAACAGACTTTTAAAAAGAGATGTAAAACAATATATCGAAATCAACTTGATAGTTCACGAAAATAAAATTCTTTTCTGCTAGTACTCGCTAATATTTGAGAAATCATTTTGTTTAGGAGTCGTAGAAATCAATACGGTTTCGCTTTATAATTTAACAATTTAATTACCAAATATTTACTCGGTTGAAATTTACTTAATGTTTTATTTTCCAATTCATTCGCCAATTAACAATTCCACACAAATAAGAAAAGTTCGTTTCATCGCACTGTTGATTCCTACAATTGTTATTTATGAGAATAGGAATTAACGGGGGAGAATTGACGCGCGGAGATTGAAATATAAAATTTTCAAGCAAAATGAATTTGTTTGGCTTTCGAATAGCTTCAGAATATTATAACGATACATTTCTCGCGGATGTACATCTGTTCCCGGAGCAAAATTCTAGCACGTAATCCGAATGTAACGTTATGATATAATATAAATTTGCACAATGTTGTGCAAATTTAAAATAACGCGCTTTTTACGCGCGCGTACGTCCCATTATTCAAATTAACTTTCGTTGCCACGGGCTATTGTATATATCCGTTCGTCTCGGTCTTTTTGCCACCGAGTCGTTCGTTCGAATCCATGGCAACAGTTTTTCAGCGGTCTATAACCGGGATACAATGTCGGTATCCGTCGTTTCGCCTTTAATTCTCGTTTCAATCCATCTCCGTGGGAACGTAATAGTGCTTCTTTGAGAGAGCGTAGAACAGCGGCGAAGTCAGAATAAATTTTCTGGATTCGCGCGATGCGTCCGGACTTGAAAGAAGAATCAGCGGTTCATTTACGCGCGGAAGCTCCTCTATAAAGTCAGAATGCCGTTCCGGTGCCGTTTGTATCGTGCCCGATCCGCGAATTAGATCCAAGATTGGAAATCCGTGTTGCTTTGGCGAACCCGAGGAGACGATTCCGGCAACGACAAATTGAAATGTTCGGCCCTAGTAATGGGACAAAATTCGAATAGGGGATCCATAGTGTCTGGCGACAGGAAATGCTCTCTTCCTTGCAGTTACAGGATACGGAAATATTAAGCTGACTCGGAAACTCAAATTTCTTGATATCTATTCTATATATACAATATTATACCGATGTTATTAGAGTTTTTCCAGGAAATTATTAATCTTCAGTAATGTCTTTTACATTGATAGAAAAATGTGACTTTTGAGACAAAATTAATGATAGTAATGCTTCGAAATTAATGATACTAAAACGATATTAAACACGAATATCTCTAAGATTAGAACTAGCTAAATGTGACCAATATATATTGTTTTATAACAATGAAAAACTTAGATTTATTTAAACATTACGCGATTCTTATTATAATATATGGTCGAACGATAAGGTTCATGAATAAATTTTTCACATCAAATAATTTCAACTATAACAAACACAATAAGAATCAAGTCAGTTTGATCCGTCTAAAATGCAATTGTTCGTCAGGATATTAAAATATTTATTAAACCCATACACTCGAGTGGTTACTGTGGGAGACATTGTCAAGAAACTGTTAAAATAATAACATATAGGTCAGAGAAACTACACCACATTTCGAGTTATAACAGCTCCGTGTGCAAAGGGTTGAGTCCGCGAAAGTAATAAATTCAATGGGACAAATTACATGGCCTAAAAATGTAGCGATTGCGAGGTTAACCACCCAGTGGCGCAGCTCATCCGAAGCAGCAGCGTGGGAGTAGAAATCGAGTTTGCGTCCCGCTCGATCCAGGAATTAGGTGCAAGATTGGAAATCCGCGTCCTTTGCGCGGCTGCTCGTAGACGCGTTTGCGGGAAGAACGAATTGAAATGTTCGGGGCCCGCGTAATGGGCGAAAATTAAGATAGAAGAAGGAACGGAGAGGACAATGCAGCGCGTAGTGGCGTGCTTGTGGGAGATGGATGGGGAACGGGAGGCGGGAACGGGTGACTGGGGAGGGTGCAAACGAATGAATGACTGACTTGACCGCAGCAGAATGTACAACCGGGTCTCCTGGCATTTTCTCTTCCCAGGGATTCCACGTCGGCCGACAATGCTCGGACGCGTTTCAATGGGCCGCCGTGTGTTCTTGCTCTATAGCCGCGATTCTTTCTGAATAGAGACAGGGGAAGAATGGACGTTCACGCAGGTGAGAAATGTAGAACAAGGTGCACAGATTTGTATGGTCGTGCGTCAACGCTCGGACGCGGCGCAGAGCGCGATCCTCGATATTTCTGGCGTCGATTGTTCTACGGCGCAGCTGAAATTGTCCTTTTGCCTTCTCCGTTTTCGGTGGGCTGTCCGACGATGCTATGAATTTTTCTGAGCCTACGAGAGGTCAATAATCCCCGCGTCGTTTCAGTATGCTCAATCTTCTACTTGAAGTTTAGTTATTACGGTGGAGACTCTCTTATCTAAGGGTCTATTTTTTTAATATCTCGATACCAAAAGATTCCATTAGATAAAAATTTTGTAATTTCATTCAGGCTCTCTGCTAGGCGATAATGTAAATAATACAATGGAATGTTCGGATATCAGAATATTGTGAAAATAAATGTTCGGATAAAAGAGTCTCTACTGTATCAGATCGCGGATTTTATGCTTTTATGACAAAAATGAATAGATGCGATTTAAGACAGCGAAAACATTTAAACGATTTAAAGATGCTATTGTCTTACCCTTATCTTCAACCCATTAAGTTCATTAAAAGAAGAGATACATGTCTTTTAAGCTTCTTTAGAAACTTTTTTATGAATTGTAAGAAACAAAATCAGAAAAAATCACTGATTTGGTAGTCTAGTATTAAACAATAATGGCTGAACCTCCCGTTGGTAGTTTCGGAATGGCACGAACAAGAAAAATGACAACTGCTTTTAATCAGCTTTCGAAGATTCCCAGTTTCGCGTGGAGCTCATCAAGGACGCGCATTACCATCCATTTTCCTCGTTTGCGTTAACGAAGGAGCAGGGAAGTCAATTCCCGGTCTCCTTTTCCTTCGTCCACTTTTTGAAGCACTTAGCAGCGACGGGAGACGTCAAAGACAAGTGAATATAATAGTTCCTAGTTAACATTCGCATTTCATCGCGCTCCAAGGCAGGCCGAGGCTAAAAGTAATCGCGCTTTGACTTGCGAATGCGCGAACAATATAACTTCATACGCAATTTACATATAATTCTACAAATTGAGTTTCTGGCTGCGCCGCGCAGCCCGAGCCCAGTAAATTATAAAATAATAGAATCATTATGCATTTATGCAGATACGCTGCCAGCGAGATAACAGTGTCCCGACGCCGCCGCCGCGACGCATTTTTTCGGAAAAAGGAAAAGACGCGGGAACTGGTTTTATTTTGCCGGCTCTTTCGGAATCGGACCCGACGAAATCCGAGAATAGATTAGACTCGTCAACAACCGGACGATACGAAGCTATTATTCGTCGAAACAAATGGCGGAGAAGACTGTTTCAATTTTAACTATCCTACAGTTATCACTAGATTGCGGATCTTTATGCAAAATAAAAGTTTTTTTCGTTAATTGTAAGGAGAACGAGTCGAGTACAATTCTCTTTCTTTTTTTAATCATTTTAATTGGTTGAAATTAGTACACTAACACAATCAATTCCCTTGTAATCCTTTCAACACGTATATTGAATAAATAACTTATAAATGTATCATTATAATCTGAATAATCGTAAATAAAGAAATCGCAACGAATCATTTTCCGAGAAAATAATTTTCATATTGTAAATTTTCTAAAATATTTAATCTCAGAACGATCTTCGAGAGAATGTTAATCGGAGCCTCCTGGAATTCTTACAAAGTTGAAGCTGAGTTTCTAATGCGTTGGACTGCTGGTTAAAATTCCACGAACTGTTGATTTCGAAACTTTGACGGAATCCGATAAGGAAATTTTTATGCAGCCAGATATTTTCAGTAAGGCTATTCTCGGCGCATCCACGGCGCATTAATCTTCGAAACCATTCGAAAAGGGGCAGACAAGAGGAAGATCAACGTGTAAAATAGCGCCAGATCAGGAATAATCCGGCGCTCGTAGCGAGTGGTTTAACACGCTTTTGTTCCGGGCGACAATTGAAATTTTTGGTTCATAAAATCGCCGTGTTCGTTGCGAAACGCGCAACGGTGCGACGCGTGGCCCTTTACGAGCAGATAAAAAGTGTGTTCCCAACACGTACAAAAATGATCGCCGGTGCCGTTTCGGCGGTGGCGGCAAAAAAAAGAAGTGGGAGGAGAGGAAAAAATCCGCGAATAGAAGAGAGAGTGGCGGGGATTGTAAGCGGGTTTATTACACGGCGCGCGCGGCTCGGCTCGGCTCCGCTCGGCGTTCGCGCCGGCTATTGTTTCGCGGCAGTTGCGTTCACCGCATATTTTCGCCGGCATATTTTTACCGTGTACCGTAACAATGAACGAGCCACTCGTATTGCCACCTGTATCTGACAGCTTGTTGATTTCCGCGAATATCACGCTATTTTAATCCGCGCCGGGCCAACTGCGCCGCCAGTTATTCCGGCATTATGATGTAAAACCGTGTTAAGCGATTTAACGTTGCGTGAATCGCGCGTCATTAGGACCGCTATTTGACTTCCGGGAATCGGCGCCGGACTGCGACCGGTCCCCCGAAATTCCATCGTAAAAACTGCCCCGCCAGTGCTCGCGAACGTGTTCCGATGCTTCCTTTATTATCGCGAATATTATGTTTCGCCGTATTATCGTGCACTCCCGCGCGTTTTACGCTTCTTTTTACGGTGCTTTTGTCTATCAAATCTTCGCGCACCAAAAATCACCGTTTCCATAATTAAAACATGGAGTTTCCCGGACGTAGTCCGCGACATTTCCGTCTCCTTCGATATGTCGAAACACAATAAATATATACGTAGCGAAAGCAGAATCGTCTACACACTAGTCACAAGATAGGAGAGTTACGCAGTTATTTGCTTCGTTTCTTAATCATTTGAATAAAGTAAAGATAGTGCAACTATATTTTTAGATTCTTTAAATATTTTCTACACGATCCAACCCACTTTTGTCATAAATGACCGCAGTCTAATAATTCCCTGAGCCACCTAATATTTAACAGAAAAGTATGAACAAATTTGTATCTATTTACAAGCGCGTAAGGATAAAATGATCTTTAAATAGTGCAAAACAATGCTGACATTTCGCTGTAATCCACATTTATTGCAGCTATAAGAGATTTTTATTCATTTATTGAATATTAGTTATAAAATCAACAAAAAGGAAAAAGTACAGAGAAATTTAGAACGGCTCGATATACAGGTAAAAATAAAAAACAGAAAACTAAGATAGCCGAGAAATTATGTTATATATTATACTGAATAATACGCCGTAAGCTGTGTTTGAAAGAGTGTAGCGGATGATGGTGAAACTAAGACAGTTAATCTAAAATAATCTGTCTCTCTAATAGGAGGCAGTTAATCTGGGAATCCCCGTCGCCCAGATCAGCGTGATTAGCGCAGAAATTTCATGGTAACGGTCCTCGTAGTCGCGAAGCACTTTGCCGAGCATCATGCGCGAATGTTTCGGCGAAGAAGGATCAAACTATCATAACTCGATCCCGAAACGAAAGAACTATTACCCGTGGCAAACGAATTCGCCGTTGACATGGCGGCTCCGTGGTCTCGTCTTTAATTAAAGACCTCGTCTTCCTTCGGACAGGTTATGAGTTAGGGGAACGGCGAAACGACGCCGGGACCAACGATACCTCGCGATCCGGGTAATAAGGTTAAACGGCACATAATATGGCAGTTCGGTCATACGCAGCTACCGAAGGCGCGGATCAGTCTCGGGACTTTCGACGAAAATGGCGCGCTAGCCGGGGCTTAACGCGATAATGCGAAAAGTTGAAGGACCAGGGACGATAATCGCGTCTTCCGCTCCTCCATTCGGCGGATGCTCTTCCGTTTCTGGCCGACATAAATGGAATATGGTCGATTAAACTTTCGTTGCGCCTGGTATTTGCCGACATCGCGCTTACTAATTTGTGGAACGT
>CM052149.1:4770598-4814959 GCA_028455555.1 Augochlorella aurata
AATACTCAGCTATAGACTGCGTCTCTGGTTGAAACTTTAGCATTAACAAGCGAAGATAACGAAGAAGGAGCAGCATTCCCCCTGCTTCTAAGCACAATGCATTGTCATCCACAGTGATACAATGGCGACCCTCGCCGCAGAAAGAACTAACAATTTAAAAATCTTGGGTCATGAGACATGGAAACGAGTCGGACGACAGGTCGCAACTAGAGCAGTCTTCCGGCGGGAGTATCGCTTCGCAATTAGTATCTATGCCGAGTGAATCTCGGACGGCGTCTAATCCGATGCCAGGCATCCCTGGTGACTTTTCATCATTAAGTAACGCATCAAATTCTAGGCCACGCGAGAGAGCCCTCGTCCGATGTTTTAATGGTAGACTCTCCGACATTCAGATTTCGCTGGTAGCTTTTCATCCTCAGCCATTCACCAAGACTTCGTGCCGAGATTCCACGCGAACTAGCTAGACCGAGAAACAGAGAGAGGGAGACAGAGGAAATGAGAGAGGGAGAGGGAGAGAGGGAGGGAAGAGGGTAAAACGATAGAGGGTGAATCCGAGCAACAAATCTAGGGAAACGAGGTCGGATACCCGTGCTTTTGTTCTCCCGTTAGTTCGTTAAGGCGTTGCATGATGGATGATTATTAAATGTCGAAACGTAAACAGAGCTCGGAATTTACGCGGACGGAAGATCTGTTCCGACGAAAACCATCGAGTCTGGATCGGGCTCCCGGAGTTTCACCGTCCGACGCGCGAGGTACCTTGATCCGATTCTCCTTCTGTTCTCCGTTGCACGCCATCCGAAAGTTGCCACTGTTCCCTCGGTTCTCTTCACTTTATCCCCACGACGTCCCTAATTTAACCCTTTCAGAATGCCAATTTGGATTCTTCGTTAAAGTTTTCTTTAGGGGACCAAAATTTCTCGACTTTGTATGGTGCGTTACCATAGATATCGACGAGAGAACACCGACAATGGAAATTTTTAAGCGCGGAACACATTCGTTCGAGCATTATACGTATCCAAAATCCGGAAATTTTCTGAAAATTCGTCAACTTTGGATACGTATAACTTTTGAACTAATGAGTTCGACTAGTCGAAAGTTTAAATAAGTCCAATCTTAACATTTAGATGATTCTGGTTTAAATCTTACTTAGTTTTATTAATACTTCTTCGACACGTAGCTTGAAGTATGATGTATTTATGAATGTACGTGTCTCGCGATATTCCGGCGTCTGCATTTTTCATGGCGATATTTAAGGGTTACAGCCAACGCTGAACTAGCACAGCCGGACGGCACTTCTGAACGACCTTCGGAATCTGTGATTCCGTCTGACTGCGCCGCCGGAACTGCGTCACTCTGCCGGGGAAGAAAAGCTAATTGCGAACGCTTTACGGCAATTAAATAATTCTGTCAGTCCGATTACCGGCGAAGGGAAAACGAGGAAAGGGTCTCTCTCTCTTCTTAATCCGAAAGTATCGGTGCCGCCGAGTAAGATGTCCAGGATTCTTAGAGTTGTTGGAGCCAGATGCTACCCAAATTATCAAAGTAAATGCCTCTGGTTCCCCGGAGTCCCTTATTAATCCGTAAATTAATTCCCCGAAACTACAGCATCCTGGCCACTTGCACGTCGCTCCCGGTACCATCTCCGATCTCATACTTTCGCTTATTAAACTCGTACAATTTCGGAGGGAGCCCGGAATAAATCCATTCCCCCGAATCTTTTCCCCGTTTAACTATTCCCTCGAATGAACTCGGAAAAATTCCGACTCGCTAACCGCTGTGTAATCGAAAAACTGTCGTTTCATCGTGGAATTTCGTGATTCCCGGATTCTAGGCGTGTTTCAATATCAAGGCGTTCGTTTCTATCTTACGTAACGGGATTTTTATGGCGTCGCAGTTAGGTTATATTTGCGCAGTAGTTCTATTAAATTATTTTATTGCATCGAATTATAATTATACACTCGACGATGTTTATGGCGATTCTTAATTTTATTTAACAATTTTTCTAAAAATATTTCTGTTGATACCTTAAGTAGGCTTATTAGACTTTGCGTTGTTTCTAGCGTAAGACTCATTTATTCAATCAAATTGCCGGAACTTGACCAATTAAGTGACGATTAAAATACGAATTTTCACATTATTTAATTTGTTTATAATGGAAGTATTCTGTACTATCTCATATGAATGAAATGAAAATAATTGTGCGAAATAAAAATACTTTAGGTTGAAAGAATGTCTCCATTTTGGAATTAGAATAGTCTCGAGTGCAAGTAGTTAATCTGTCCATGAATTACTTTTTATATTCTTACGCTCTGCGAGTTCTAATAGCATTGGAAAGATACGATAGATTCGTGTAAGCCGTCTACGTAGCTCCTATATGTTGCAATGAATGTAGACAGTTTTTATTTCACATAAAAATCGAGAAGTCGAAATTCGACGATCGAGCCGAAGGGCCTTAGAAAAATCGGCGGATCGGGAGCCGCGATTCTTCGAGGTGGACGACCCCGGTGTTCAGGCGGCGCTCACAGACGTCTATGCGGATAACGTCGGCAATTCATTAGCGCGCACCTATAGCCGATAATTGCATTTTCAGGCCATTTTACTAAAACGCTCGGCCCTAGCGCCTGTCTCGTCGGGAAGAGCGCTAACGTCCTCTCGTGCGAAACCAAGGGCCGCCGAAAGGGACCGTTCGTGGTGGACGTAGGAAGAGAAAGGTGGGGCGGGGGTGCGCAGGAGAACAGGGGAGAAGGGAGAGGCCGGCTAACTGCATTAACCTTTCTGCCACCCTATTCAGAGTAGCAGACAGAGCAACGGAGCGGCCGTGAGAGCGTAGGATCCGGTACCACTCAGGGCGCCATCGTTACTCCCCGGCTCGTCTGTTAATTATGTTCAATGATTTTGAACACCGGGCACTAAGCGAATCTCCAATCTGATTTCCCTGTACGGCATTTGATGCACTTGTCGCCCCGCGCGGCGCGACACGGCGCGGCTTCTTATCGGCCCCCTGTTTTTCAGCAACGTCCGCCGCCGCGCCGCGCCGGGGATAATGGAATTCTATCGCAGCTTCGAGCTTCCCGAGTGTCTTTGTCGCCTTTGTCATAGCACACGAGCACTGTGTAATACACTGCGCGGATGTTACTTGCTGGGCTAACGATCGGGCAACGACAGATAGTTCTTTCGAATGGTCCACCTTGGACCAAGGGTTTCTTCCTTCTACAATTGCTTCTTTTATGGTACTGTTTCTCGAAATATTCGTGCTCTTTCTTTCTCTTCTTCCTTGCTTTACTGTCGCAGCAACAGGTTATTCTTTAAGCACAAAATTTAGTTCATGTAAACGGTGTACCACTGTACTTGAGGAAAATCTTCACGAATTTTGGATGACGTTGTTGTGTTATCACAGACTGTTGCATGAACAAAGAGACATCTGCTGACATTTTAAAAATTCCTCAAGATCTAAATATTAATCTTGTGCTACTTTTGTAAGAATCAGATAAAAGAATAATCCTAAAGATATCTCTTATTTTTTATGATTTTTCTTCTTCGGGTTGCCACAAAATTCCACTCGGACTCGGCGAATTTAATTCTCCATTTTCACAAACGCATCGATCCTATCCTAGTAGTGGTCCTTTAATAGCGTTAAGACAACCTGCACCGATCGTCCAGCAGCGAACTAAACCAAGAAACCGCATTATCCCCAATAAAGCATCGCCAGCGTTGATAAACTGTTTACCGATAGCTCGCAGTCAACTTCTCCGATCAATAGAACATCCCGAAGTCCCGGGGTCGCGGCGCCTCGAATATCGACAGTCGAATAATTATTCTCTTTCCCACGAGACCCCGGGGAATTTCGCGAGGGTGGCGAGCACGGCGCTGCCGGCTAGAAAAACCGACGGCGAGGGAGATAATTCATCTGGCGGCGGACACGAGGGCGAGCGCCGCTTCCGGTTTCGAGCTCGGTCGGGCCGGCTTACGATAATGCAGGATTCGTATAAATAAAAGTTGAAATTAAAACTTGGTCCGTAAGTTCGCCGGACGCGTAAGCTGCGCGGGGCTGACCGGCGACCGCCTCTTCCTCTCTCTCTCGGCAGCCTCCCCGGGTTTCCCACCTTAAAAAGCTCCGTCCCTGGACTTTGGTTTGCGGTTTCATAGCCCGGAGCCGAGGCCAGACGCACGGCCGCTTTATGAAAATTCGCGATTGTCCCACCGGCCGGGCCGGGCCGCGTCCGTGGGTTTTGCCAGCAAGGAACCGCGCGCCAGGCTCGGCAACTTGCGAACGGGTCGCGCACGGCGCTTTCTACCGGCCTGTGCTTTCTTGTTAGCCGACTGCGTCCTGGGAAATTGAATGCGGAACAGGGCTGTTGATTGTTTTAATGATAACGCCCGATTCAGCCAGACGGCGGACGCGCGCGAACCGTTTCGTTATAATTATATCGCCGCGCTGCGGGAATTGTTATCTTGTTCGAGAACTCGTCGTCACGGTCCCTTATTAGGACAATTTGTTCGGTTTTTGGATCGAGTGACTCGCAATTATTGCGGCCCCCGTGTCGAGTCCGATTAATGAATTTTTGTTTCCTGGAGGCTCTGTAATGTTTCATTGAGATTCCTGCGAGGGAACTTTTGGTAATCCGGGATTTTCTAATTAGTTTTTGTCGAGGATATTTTTCAGAGAATCTCAACGGAGGTTTTTCCGATTTTCTTTTAGGAGATAAAGAGCTGTCATTCGATTTTTCAATAGCGGGTTTCTTTTACGGTTGTTATTTTGAGCACTTTTTTACTATATCGTGTCACTGTTTCACGTGAATCTTTATTGTGTTTAGAACAGTCTAAAGTGCCGTAAATCGCTTAGTCGCTCGTGTAATCAATAATAATTCAGGTATCGATGTTACAACCAAACTACGAATGATTCTGATTGCTTTTCGATTACATTGTACTTCAGTTGCATTATATTTGAATTACACTCGTGATTAAAATAATTAGCATTTTAATTGACTGAAAGGTTTGAATAATGTAATTGAATTACAACATAGTTGAATTGCAGTTTAATTGAAATTCGATGTAAATAAATTGCGAAATTGAATTACAATGTAATTGAATTAGCACAACTCCGATATAGTCCAATTGCAACTAGAAAAGCGAATTTTTACATGTGGTCGCCATTCTGTGGCCATTCGATAACCATACCGACGTACAGTCGGTGTAGAAACTATTCGTACGCCTTTCAAAATGGAATAACATTTTTTATAATGGGACTAAACGATCTCAATTTTATTGCTATATTAGAGAGATTAGACAATCACTACAAAATTGGTTCAAAAATCGCAATTGGTTGGCATTATAAGAGAATTAAAAACTAATGTTTCTTCACCTTTCTTTGTCTGAGCCTGTAACGAACATTTAAAAGATGCATTCTGTAGATCTCGATGACTCATACGTATAAATGCTGAAAATTTCATTGAAATCATGGAATTGAAATTTGTGAAAAACGGCGATTTTTGCAATCTTTGATTGTTTACAGTTCGTGTCGAGTTCAACCTATTTCGACGAAATTTTCAGCACACAGTATAGTGTCGAAAAGTATGGCATACGCGAGAGCTCCCACAACGACGTGCGGTAGCTGGAAAGATCGAGGTCGTTGTCACGATGGATTTTGTAATCGGGAGATTCCTTAGGTGTCGGAGGAGGCGTAGGGAACAGTGAGCGACGTCGATCCGTGAGGATTCATGTGCGGCGTTATGATACGCCGCGGCCTGCGACCGCAGCGTGCGTTAAAACGCTTGTACGCGCCGCGGTCTGGCCGGTCTGCGCCCGATTAATTCGTCGAAACTTATTTTCACGTCAGCGCGGGAAGACCGAGCAATATTTCGAGCGTTGCAACGTCGGATTTTACCGGGTTCGCGGTTTTACGTCGAGACCACGCTGCTTTGGTATTTCGTCTATCGCCCTCGCACGCTGCTGCCGCTGTTGCTACTGCTGCTGTTGCTACTGCTCTGTGGCACGGCCAGGCCCGGCCCGCCGCGGCCCGGCGTCCAGTTATTAACCGCAATCCTGATTGCCGCTTGTTTTGGATGGGTTTAGGCTGCCTACGTATCGTGATTACAATGAAATTGCCCCGCCCGGCAACGGAAACTAGGCAAAAATCGTTCGACGTTCTGCCGAGCCTTCTAAACCCTACTCTTTCACGAACGATTAATAGACTGCGAATTCATGACACACGTAAATGTGCAAAATGATAAAAGAATCTAAATTGTCATCATTTAAAATTTATTTTTTACATTAAGGAATTCTCTAATCGACGAATTGTCGTGTGCTCTTTTTTTCGCTCAGGAATATACGCAAATGGAAATTTGCATAAAGGTTCACAGCCTAGTGATTAGAATGCAAATGCGTATTTTTATAAAAATAACTTTTATTTTGCATATTTTGCATATTGTGCACGCTTTATGTAAACAATATATTTTTGCTATTCTGGAACCTCTCTTTCAATACCTCGCTTCCAACTTTTACACGCGAAAGGATTTACTTTCGGTGATGTTTAAATATAAGTACACCAGTTAATAGGGCAAGCTAATTTTGCTGCATCGAAACGAGTAATTCTCTGACGACTTGGTCAGCCGTTAGATCGAAATAGAGCGAGTTCCGTCACTCTTGGCCAGACAGTCAGACAAACGAAAGTTTCATTAGAATGTTTCCGAGCCCGAGACGGCATGGCCGAATATTTTTTTAATCGACCACGACGGAGACTAAGAAGCCGGGGCGAATTAACCCGAACCAAGCACTCGGAATTTAATTACAATTAATAACCAGCGGGCTCGACGCGGTCGAAACGATTCTAGGTAAGATCTCGGGAAGCTGCGTGCGGCTCTGGCTTACTTTACTCCCCGCTGGGATTTCAGGGGCGTATCTAAGCGGCAAACCGTCTCCGCCGTCCCCCTCTTCCCACCCTGCTTCCTGATTAGCGCCTCGATAGTCCGACATACTCTTTTTCCCGCGTTGCCTCGAGCCAGAGGAACGGCGGCAGGTCTTACAGACTGTAACGACGCGGCGGGGTGACTGCCGTTTCGGCAGAAAGGAAAGGAGAATCGTTTGCGCTCCCCCGTTCAACTTTCTCCGGTAACTGAAAATTATCGTGTATAGAACCGACAGTTATTAAGGGAACCCGCAGACGGAGATGAGTCGCATAAATTCCCGCGGTCGAAACTCGGAAAACTTTCGCATCGGCACGACACTTGTAAGAAATGGCGGACGCGTACCGGCAATCTATTATTTTAACGCGACCTGCTTTGTCCACGCGTCTTTTTCCCGACCTTTTTCAACCGCCTGTCGCACGGTGCTACGGAAGCCCGAAATCATGGTCGAAATGTAATACATTGACGGATTTCATTGAAAATTTGTGTATAAAGGTTTTCATAGTCGTCGCAAACGATTAGAGATCGCAAAAATCGCAGTTTTATCTCGGTCAATAAATGTAAGAAATCTGCAGGTCTTGAAATCTTTTGACGCTTCTAATTTGCATGCATATAACTTATCGAGATCCACAAAACGCATTTTTTAAATTTTCACGACAAGCTCAGATAACAAAGTGAGAAAACGAGAGTTTTTTGATTTTGTTTTCTCAGTAATAACAAAATTGTAACAAAGTAGTTCAGTCTAGTATACCATTTCCTCTGTCACCGAAACAAAATTCAACCCGTTTAACGCAGTTTGAAAAAAGTTATTGCGTTTTAAAAGATGTCCGAATATTAATTAATAAATACCACGAATCTGTCAGAATGTTTGGGCGTCGTGGTGTTATTGCAGAAAATGGCGGGTCACGGGACAGATAAACAGCTCGCGCGAGCATCTCGGACTCCTCTCACGTCCGCTCGGGCACGTCACAGGCCAGTTACGCAAATCGCGGTCCTCGAATCGAAGGAACGACGAATTATCGAGGCTCGCGACTCGAAATAGCATTTCGCCGGCCGCGATTAGGTAGTCGGCGGTGAAATCAAAATCCATTACTCGATCAGCGGGACAGGCTGCGCGGCCTGCTGGTGGCTCTCCCTTATTGTGTGCCAATAAAGCGGAAATGAGGAGAGCCCAGCGAACTCGCACGGCGGATTGGCTTTGCCGCTCGGATCCGCTCCGCAACCTGAGCCTGGCTCAGGATCAGGGCATCGCGTGTATTTCAATTATTCTGAATTACGCGCGCTGCACGACGAACCTTCGCTTTTATTGGCTCCTCGAGCGAACGGCTGCGGGCGAACGTCGTCGTCGTCGTCGACGACGAAGACGAGCCGACTTAGCTTCCATCTGCCACGGTCCCCGCCATTCTTTCTCCGCAGAAATAAGATGAGATTGCGATCCCGGAAATCCCATACAGTCGCGTGACTGACAATAAGAGCATGAAACCCTTCGACGCTCGAATCGATACAACATACCGCGATCTTTCTTACCGGAGAGAATCCTTGGCAGATGTCTCGCCTCGGATCGGCTTCCAGAATGCCTCTGTTCTTCCGGTAAATATTTACTAAACTTTGTTGCGTGTTGTTGAGGCGGTGATTCTACGGAGTTTAGTTGTTACAGAGCCCCAAATCCGACTGACGTGTCCTGTTTTATAAGAACGACAATAGGGGAGATCGAGGAGTAGTTAGCCTCGGGGCAAAGAGAACTTTCTTGAACATTTCAAACCAGTCGAAATGTTCGTAACGCACTAAGTGCGGAATAGGTATTATCTTTTTAAATTTAAGTATTAATACCTCTTTCGCAGATAGTGTGTTAAAATTCTGAACTTTTCTATAACATCAACCTTTACGAGTTCAAGTGACAATACTTTATTTTTATTATTGTACATAGTCTATTGATTAACATTATCGAGTACCATGAATGCCACAATTTTTCAAAATACGGAACTAGAAAAATGTACAACAATTGGTATACCTATTTTCAGAGTGCGAAGCATATGGTCAAAGTTCGAACAATTTCTTTCCGTACAACGCAGCACGAAAGGGGATACGTTTAATTGTCCTTCGTTATTAAAAAATAAACACCTGCCAGTAAAATACAGCTCATATCCCGCAAGGACAACGACCTGTATTTTATCCGGGGTATCTGCCACCTTATCGGAGTATCGCGCGACTATAAAAATTTATAGGGTCGGGCGCCATCAGCGATAGCAAATTTTCTCCAAATTGAGCCCGGTGTTCGCTCCCATCGTAATTTCACACCCATTACAGTTTAACGCGCGTCTTATCAGCCGCAGTGGCACGGTGGTGGTGGCGCGAGCGTCGACTTTTTTCTCATTTTTGATAAAAAAGAAAATATAAAGGAGGCAAACTCGCGAAACGTTGAACCTTAGCCGCACACGCAGGGAAACTCGAGAGAAACTCGAACGTCGGAACCGCGCAAACGCGTGGAAGTTTCCCGGCGAACTTCCGTATCCCGTAGACAAAACGACAAGTAACCGGAAAGAAGAAGTTCTCGTTCCGCGCTCGAGCCGCCGCGTTAAAGCCTTTGAACTTCGTTTTAACGGGGAAAGAACAGTTTTCCGTAGTTCCCCGTCGTTTGCGGGCCGAACTTTTCGGCGGACGGTTGTTCTTGATTCACGAGACGCGGCGACGGCGTGCCTTAACGAATTATTCTTTCGTCGCGACGGGCCGCAGCTAATTGAAGACCGGGCCGGAGTCTACTCATTAAAAATGGAACGATTTTTTTTACAGACTGATTAAAACGAATGTGCAACGTCGCAACGGATACGACTATAAATTGGTTGCGACGAGACTGCGGATGCGACAGCTTCTAGTCGGTGAATCAGATTTTCCCCTGTTGCAGCGTTTACGAAATTTCGGAATCATGACGAAAGTTTGAATTCGAAGCTACGAACTCGTCAAATTGAATTTAGTACACTTTTACTTCTTGGCGAATCCTTTTCAGACTTCGAATCTTTTTTTATCGAATCACCCTGTGCATCTTATGCCTTAAGCATAGCGATAACTAGACTGCGGATTTCATTTATTCAAATTATTCAAAGAAGATCTAACTCTTGTTTTACACAATTGTTGCAAACAATTTTTATGATGCATAAACAGTTAGATTCTGTTCATTAGATGTTTCTCTCTATACATTAAACAAAGTATAAAATTATTCTTTGAAACAGTGGAGACTTTTAAAGTTAAGACTTTCTTTTACATTTAACCGATTCGAGTTGCTATAAATATTCAAACCATTTAGTTGAGTAACGCTGTATTTTTATATTTTCACCAAATTAAAAAATTGTTCATAATTACGAGCACGTTTATTAGAACTCTTCTGACTATCCCTAAATTTTTCAACCCTAATACGGTTATGTCAATGGGGATGACAAGTAAAGGCGGTTACGTCCATGGGGATGCCTTGTAAAGGTGGTTCCATCAAGGTTACGTCAAGATCACGCCAAGGCCATGTCGAAATTTTATTTAACTACTCTAAAACTGCTCTAAAACTAAACAAAAGTACCCCAAAATTGCCATAAAATTACACTGAAACTACCCTAAAATTGAAATAAAACTGCCTCAAACGGTCCCAAAAGTATCCCAAAGCTGCCCTAAAACTACCCAAAAATTGACCCAAAAGTAGTGTAGCGACCGCTACCTCCGTTCCCTGCCGGTAGATGGATACCTTTCTCGCGGGTCCTCTGAGCGTTCCCGATTACTATATACATATACAGCAAATTAGGATTCCTCTACATCCCCGAGTCTAAGGCAGGGCCCGCTAGTTAGCCTTACTGACGAGTCCTCTATCGGGCCTAGGACGAAACGCTCCCCCCACTCCACCTTCTAGCTTCTCCGTAAACTCTTCCGCGCTCTCGAGCCTACCTATTCTTCTTACTTCGACGGACGCCAAAGTAGCCCTTAAAGTACGTCAAAGCTGCCCTTAAACTGCCCTAAAACTGCCGCTTTGATTCAAAAAAGAAAATCTATTAGAAGAAGCTGTGTGATGTACTTGCTTCAGTAAATCTGAGCGCGCGACTTCAACAATCGGTAACGCACCGTCAGTTGTCCAGAATATTCGAAATGTACTGGATTTTATCGACATAAAATCTCAACAGCGCCATTACGCTGCTTGGGACTCAAACGGTTAATAATATTTAGCGGGTGACGAATATTACTGCCAAGATATCGTCATTATCAATATTATTATTAGTACGTCTAACTCCTTTCAGAATATAATTCTAATCGTGGTACCTTACAGATGGCTTTGACATCTGACTAATTAAATCTGTACAGAGTTTCAAATGAAACGTCCTGCACGCCACCAGGTACCTCGTACATTATATCCGCGCGTAGCTTAGCGAGAATTAGGTTTTGAGAATAATCAAATAATTTTCGACGCGAGTAGGTTTTCTTCCAAAATAATGGAAGATCCGAATGAAACATGGAAACGTTCAATTTTATTCAGATTCTATTTCGACGATCGGATTTGGATGATGATAATTTTAACGAGCCCGGCCTATTGTTGGCCGGGAATTTTCCGCAGCGCGTGCAGAAGATTCTAAATGGAGGCGGACGGAAAATGAGATGTGTGGAAGAAAAAGCTTTTCGGACGGAGTGCCCCGTTTGACTTACTTTTCGTTTGAAAGCTCCTCCTACGGGTGAAAGGACTGTCTTGTATACTTTGCTCGTTCCTCCTCTTTTAATCGTTTCAATTTCTCCGTGGAAAACGTCGACCTCGGCTCACAAAAGCCCGCTGCAGTTTTTACCTTTACCCGCTTAGAGACAATTTCCCGTGCATCCATTATACACGCCGCGCACGCCGTTCAGCGAGAAGGATTCGCCCCCTCTTTTTATGTAAACGAAGATGTCGTTACGCTTTCATGCGGTCGCATAGAACCGTTTCAGACGATATCTGTCTTCTGGATTATTAGGGAATTATCGCAAGCATTTACGGGAAATATACACCTTTAATTGCTCAAACTCTGTTCGGACTTGTATTTTCATATTCTTTAAAACTGTTAAATATGACCTACTCCTCGTTTAATGTCAGCTCATGTATTATCAGCTGACCTCGGCTTAGTGAATAGTTAACTGCTTAGTAACACTTAGTGCCACGAAATAATTCGTTAAAAAGTTTTCAACTGTAACCTATAAACTTTCGAACATTATGAAATCATCGCCGGTAGACAATGTGTTAAGTTGACCCGTAATATTGTACAGTTTCTGCTACAATAAAGATAATCGTTTTCTATTTACCTAGTATGCCATCATAAATATACCATCAGAATTTAACATATGTAATAGCTAATTTAAATTCTAAAGTCTCCACTATTGCATATTTGACGTATCCATTTTTATCGTAGACACGAAGATCCGCAGTCTAGTAATAGCAACGCAACGCGCATTGATTCTAAAGTAGTTGAAATTTATTTCGCATAATTCGTCCTGCCATCCGACCGGCAGCACGGCGGTCGTACAATTTCCCATTGGCAGTAATCGTCGACGGTCAGAGGGAGAAGAAACACGATAACGTAGAAACGCAGAACCGTAGAACGTTTACGGTGCTTGGGAGGACAGCAGCGCCATCCTCTCCATACCGGAAGTCGCTGGGAAAACGGCTCGCAGTCAACAAGGCCGTAAACTTATCGGTGTCGAAGTACAAGAAAGCCGGTCGACTTATTCCCTCGCAGATCCCTTTTGTGTTTCCCGGGCCGGGAACACGCGTTCCCTCCGTTTACACGCGTTCGACGCTTCGTGTACGTACCTCGTAAATCTCTTTACGCGGCGAGCTTTATTTCACTTTTATCGGCGCCTCGTATAATTCGTTAATGATGCAGTAAACGTGCACGGGATAACGGCCGCAGCCACTCGCTCGAAGACTGTGAACCGGATGCAGCAGTATCTTCGATGCGTCGATTGCTTCTCCATCCGGGACACGGTTACTCGATGCATCGCTGTTGCAGTTCGTTTCAATTGCAGTTCTTTTTGTCAGATGAAATTAATTAGACGAAACAGACAATGTCGACAGAATTAAATCGAAAGGAAACTGTTTCGCTGGTACTCGCGGCGTTTGAAGATGATACTACGAGCAACAATTTGAGCTGCGGCATTAATTAACGACGATTGCTGGTCCATCTAATTGCAGCTTTCTTGTGAAAAGCAATTAATTAGACGAAATGTACAGTGTCGACAGGATTAAATCGAAAGCAAACTGTTTTATTGGTATTCAGAGCGTTCGAAGACGATGCTATAAGCAACATTTTGAGCTGCGGCATTAATTAACGACGATTGCTGGTCGATCTAATTGCAGCTTTCTTGTGAAAACCACGTAATTTGACGAAACGCGCAGTGTCGATAGAAGTAAATCGAAAGGGAACTGTTTTGTTCCTTTCCAGCTGTTTTGCTTTCGAAGACGATGATAGAAGCACGAATTGCACCATCAACTGGTGTTCGCGATTTGGTATCAAACGTATGAAGTTCGATTTATACGTGTTAATGAGAATGGAGTGTCTCCTCGTGTCGTGAATTGTTATTTATTCGTATCTTGTGTCTATGCACCCGAAGAGGAGTAATTGAATGACACATGCACTCGAGCGTTCATGGGCTCTAGCGCATAACCGTTTGAGTGGCATGCAGAGCGATCGTGCTGCGCATTCTGCTTCGAAAACTGTCGCTGTAGCGAGCCACGATGTGCATGTGACAGCGAGCTCAAATTTTATCGCGGTATAATTTTGTGCGAAGAAGCGAAGATCTGTGCACACGATCCAGCTTTTATTCATGCTCGAAGATTTTTTTCAACGATTTATTAGTAGACGGCGAATTTTTAGACAAAATAGCAATTGTCTTTGCTAATTACGAGGTGTAGATTATTCCTTTTCTTAATCATTCGGACGAGTTGATAGCAGAGTTGGGCGAAAAGTAATCCGATTAATGATCAGCGATTGTAAGTCGTTTGGTTATTATAAATTATTCTTCTAGATTATTGTAAATTACAATAACCAACGAGTTATAATCGTTAATCATTAAGCAGATGATTTTTTTACTATCTGGTTGATAGTAATATAGTAATATTTTTAAATACTACAAATGTTTCTGCTGTTTTTCATTTCATCTATTCATTTTTGTCATAAATGCATAAAATCCGCAGTCCACTATGAACATATAAAAATTCGCAAACCTGGTGTCGATAAAAGAAGTGTGAGTGTAATCTAAAACAGTGGATTAACATAAACCAAGAAAATTTATCTATTAATTACAACTTATTGAAGTGATTAAAGAAAGAAAAAAGCTTGTGTTTGTCTCGTATGTCCTGCAATTGTTGCAAGCAATTTTTAATTCGCATAAAAATCTGCAATCTAGTAATTACACGTTACGGTCAAATACTCGTAACAACGAAGAAGCTATTCAGGTAGACAGTACCTTAAACAATGGAAGTAGCTTCCAGCCCTTTGATAGAGATCACAAACTCCATCAACGATCGCAGTCGCACTTAAAACGTTCGTACGAAGAATCGAAGTCGAGGGATTTGTTAACAGCGGGCAGCAGAGTCGATCGGCTTTTATAAAATATCCATGGTCCGTTCGGCTGCGATCGGCTTGGAGAGCCGTGTCCTTGAATAGCCACCCCTGACGTGGCCGCCGCCGGCAGTCAGATCGAGCATGATTCATCCCCCGACTTGTTATTTTCGCATTATCCAACTTCATCGTTCCATCCTCGCCGAGGGATGGCTCCTTCTCGGCCCGTGGCTGCTGGGAATAGATGGAACGCATTACCGGGATATTCGTCGGGGTAATGTCTTGTTTATGAACGCGGAGGCAACGATCGGCGAACATCTATCAATTTACGCTCGCGCCGAGACTTAATTTGACGGAACACTTGGTAAAGTTTTTGCATCCTGTTCGCCTCCCGCGCGAGCATCCTGATGGATGTACAAGAGCCGAGCAGGAATTACGTTTTCGTTTCGCGTTCCTCCGGCTGCTTCTCCTGTCGTTCGATTCGTCACTTATTATATCCAGTTGTCGCGATATCATTTGCTCGTTTCTCGCGTGCGACGAAGAGCCGAGAAAACAATGCTGGTATTAGCATCGAATTGAGCAGACGCGAGAAAGATTCGTTCAGAATCGCTAATTTTTCTATACGAAGTTCCGAGTTGAATTTGCAAGTGAAAAATCACTTTGCAGTGGCAAATTCGTGGTACTCTCGGCGCGAGGCTAACGTTATTTCCGTTCCGGCAGACATTTCGATTAACGCGGAATGAATTCATTATTAGGTCGCCGTTAGGAGAGGACCTGATTTCATTCGATCTGCCGGTGGGAACATTAATGGATATAAAGCTACGGCGGGCCCCGGCCATAGGTTATAGAAATAATATTATTATATCTCCGGGGCGACATCGAGTACGTTAAATTTCTTTTATTGCTAATTAGCCGGCGAGATAAAAGGATAAAAAATAAATTACGCGTGCTCGCGCATAGAGCTTCGCAGAGTTCGGTCAATTGAATTGCGTGGAATTGCGTCGGACACGGCCGCGCCATATTTAAATGAAACGCGGCGCATAGAGGGAGACGGAATCGCGTGAGCTGATTGGCATAGGCGGCACTCCGGGGTTCCGCGTAATTTCATTGCCGGAAAAAATGCGTCCTATAACTATGTTCCTATTAAAGAAGAACGAAATTAATTCTCAATCGACGTTACCGTCGGATTTCGAAATGTTATCACATTCGCGTCGGGATATCCTTATTTAGGTTAGGGTAAAAACGAGGATTTTCCCGACGCAAACGTGTCAGCTTGGTTCGCCTGAAAATTCACGCTTCGCACGTTTTTAATGACGATTTAGATCGGTGCCTTTTAACGTTGTTTACGAGACTAATTTATTGCTTATTACTCTGCACTCGTTGGCGCAAAATTTAATAGCGCATAAACCGGAAATACCGGGCATCAGTCGCGGGAAACTGTATCGAAGAAACCCCGATTCAATTCGCTATCCGCGAATTAAACTGGAAAATTAAAGCGTCATTAAATGGAGAGCTTGCGACCGTAATTTGCTTATCAAAACTGTAACAATATTATTGTCCCGTGCCGGGGAATGAATCTAATCAATCGGATCAAGAATTCTTGTATTTCGAAAGCTCTGCGATTTAAAATAACGAATAGACGGATAAATATTTAATTGTTTAAATCTCGGTTTTACGAGCGAATTCGCCAATGGCCTGCAATTGCAGAACTAAATAATGTATAATTCATTCGGATACTTAAAGGATAATTGTCTTAGCGCGAGATGGAAGTGTTCGAAAGCGACAATGATTTTAATAAATTATTCGAAACGATATAATGCAACTATTTCTTTTCCAAAAATTATTTCGAGAATTATTATTCCGCCTCTCTGAGAAACAACTCAGATATTAATCACCTGACCTATCAATATTTAAACATTCAACTAAATATAGCCTCATAATAGATACCTTTCATTCTCTTCCAAGAAATTATTACAACCGAGAAAGTTCTAATCGTTGTCACTGTGAAGAAAATACTACGGCTAAGGATTAAAAAGCTTATTAATAGATAAGTCTATTAATATAGGAACTCTTTGATGGGAAATAGATGAACGACTTACCTAGCTCAAGCATACATTATAATAAAAAGAAGGAGAACCGTAAATAAATATAGTCTCGTCTTATAGTAATATCTCGCGTTAGTTACTTTTAATGGTTTGTAGCTGGTAGTTAATTTTTGCCCGACCGCCCTTCGTTAAGGCGGTGATGTTTCCAAAAGGTCTGAAATTAGGTACACAATTTGAACGACCTCCAACGAAGCTCCCAAACTGCGTAAACCGGAACGCGTATATTTTCGATTCCAGGACAATAGCCACAGTTAGCTAAAGTTATTACGGCCCCGCTGGGATATTCGGCAAGCAATGATGGCCAGCCTGCTCCCCGATAAACATCTTCCTCCTTACCCGAGCCATCCGGCACCGGGGCTCATGGAATATTAAAATTCAATTTCGGAAGCAACGTCAATCACCGATTCCGCCGCGAAAAAGCCACCCCTCTCGGCTCGACACCCCGTCGCTTGGTGTCGTCGCCGCACGGGAGGCGTTCGCTCGTCCCGCGACAGTCAAACGCCGAGCGCCGCGCCGCGCCGAGCCGCATCGCGCCGTGTCAAAATTCCGCCATGAATGCTTAACCATCAGCCGGCTAACCGGCTCGAGAATTAGACGGCAATTTTCGCTCCCGTTCTTCGGCACGCTCGAACATGCACACGGATCGGAAGGCCTTCCATGAATGATAAACGAGAGCCTTCTCGATCGGCCGGGGGTTGAAACGCCTCCCCTAAATCCCACGGAGGCCGAACAAGCTAATCGGCCGGCCCGGTGCTCGATTGTCCGTGATAATCAACCGGCGCCAACAATGCCAGAATTTTCAGCCGCCTCGCGAGACGGATAGCGACCCCAGAAGAACAATTCCCGGGGAGGATTCGCCGCCGAGCGAGAGGAGGGTGCGCGGGAGGGTGGGCAGATCTGGAACGTTGCTTAGTCAAACATAACTGGGGGACGTTCACTGATTTTTCCAGCATTGTTTTCAGTATTTTACCCTTCAGTATTGTACCCTATATCTCTAATTAATAAACCAATTTTTGGGTGTTATATTATGAAGTCAATCGAGTTCCATTCGGCGCATCTTTTTCTATCGTCACTAGAAAGATATTCAAATGATCCGCAGCCCTTCGCACTCGAAACCATTTTAATTCTGAATTCAAAATGGTTTTTCCGACGTACAGTATTTCCATTTTGTATCACAGTTTTTAAAATATAAACATATTTGATAATGTTAGAATTACTTCGAAACGTTATTTAACAATTTTAAGTGGTTACTGGGAGTCACCAGTCGAGTGCAAAGGGTTAATGCTGCAGCCAATAGTACATCAAATATCCTATCATGTTTTCCCATACTGTTTTCCCGCGCTGTCAATGCTCCTCGGTTTGCGCCAAGAACCCCGCAAGGCCGATTCCAAGGGAAGACTCGTCGAAATGATGTCGCCGGCATGACAGGGGAAGATAGGAACAGGGGAAGATGTGCAGAGGGGAAGAGGGTGTTCGGAGAGCTGCTTACCGACACGTAACAAAGGACAGGCACGCCGTTCAAGTAGCGAGCGTACACTTTAATATTTTTAAAGTACGTCCGATCCTCTATGAAGGGTCTTCCGCTAACGAAGCAGAATCGAAGCGACGAGCCGGAAAATGGAAGGGGTTGTAAAGAAGGTCGCGGAGGGGTGGCGGAGCAGCGAGCAGACGTCGAGGAAGGGTGTGGAAGCGGCGAGAGGGTCGCGGGGTCGAGACGCATCGCGAAGTGCCGTTGGAAAAAGGCGTCTGCGAAGGAAGAGAAAAGGAATCGGGAGCAAAGTTATCGTGCCGAAGACGGAAACAAAGGCCGGTTTGCCGTAGCTGCGCAAATTAATCGCGTTAAAGCGCCGTCTGACGACGGAGTCGGGCTGCTACGAATGCATCGTAGGCTAGAACCGGCTACCGACGCCTTTGCCTCAACATACACCTTTATTGCGTTATCCTATTATCCCGTGTCGCGCTTTTAGAGACCCCGGCTCCTCGTCCTCTTCGTCCTCCTCGTCCTCCTCGCCCTCTCCGTCGCCGTCGCGACTGTTCACGACTGCCTGACTCACTTCGTTTCGACTCTTTGTCCGGTCCTTTTTCAATAAGCGAACCTCGATTCGCGCGACAGATCATTGCCAAATGGCCGGCATCATACTAGAAGTATCATTTGACAATTAGTCCTTTGCAGTCGAGTGACGACACTAAGGGTACATTAAAAATTATTACACCACGTTTCAAGATAATCTCATCGTTTTCAAATTTGTTCGTATCTAACAAGGACTGTTAAAAGTGCAACTGTTGCATGAATCGCAATATTCAATTTCATATGTATAAAATGCACCAGGTTATATAAAATGGGAATACTATAGATCGGAAGAAACTATTTCGAGTTAAAAAGGCTCAGAGTGCGAAAGGTTAAAATAATCAACGTTTCAAGACGTAAATATCTTTTTGTATAAGTCGCTGAATTCGTCTTGACGTCGGCTATTAAGTTATTAAGTAAAAAATATATAGTGATAATTTAAAAATCGAGGTGACTTTAATTTTTCATTTGGAAAAGAGAATTTGTTTATAGAAACATTTATTCCCTTGAAGCCCTGATAATGACTGAAAAATTGTTCAGGCTTCTTAGATTCCGCCAAGAGAATTCGATTTGATCTGAATTTGTAACACATACAGGCTTAGTACAGTTTGATTGCATTTTCGCAGGATGTAGATAGCAAACGGAGTCGAATTCTCCTCGATCCTGCGCAAGTTTTTCCATAAAAATGGATGCTCGAATAAAGTTCCACGGCCGGGTCGTAAAACTAGAAAAATTTAGTGGAAAGTGGAAGATCAAAATGATGTTAGGGCAAAAAGAAGAACAAAAAGAGCCGGCCCGCCCTCGTTATATGTTAGTCGTTGGAACCGGAGCGGGTAACATATAGCGAGGGGACATTGCGTTCGAGTTTACCAGTGTAGATCAGGTTCATTCGCGACTTCCGCGAACTCGTTCGAACTTTTAATAACGTTCTGGTCCGTTTCCATGAACGAGTCATCCGGATGAGATTTCCTCTTGTTGGCGGTGCGGCGCCGAATCGCGGCGGAGTACTCGGCTTGAGAAATTTGTTTATAGGTCACGCCGTGATTGGATCGGCCAATTGGGAAACCTTGTTTGAAGTTCCAACCAAAATCTGGGACGCATGAATCATAACACAACGATCGCGTTACAGCACGGACACGAGTCCTTTTAATTCTAGGGAACAGATTACGGTATACCAGAATATAATATCGCGATACAATCGACGGAGATACGTTCTCTGCGTAATAAAAAAACTGACGCGTTGTTTGAATTGTTGTCACGTTTACGACCCGACGACGATCCATAAACATCCTACCATGTCGAAATAATCTGACTGCTGGATCAGTGTGCATGACTGACATAGATGCTTGATCCAAGATTAATTTTCATCTTATATTATATTATATTATTATTAAATGCTAAAAGGATTTGCTATATTTGAAACATTGCAATATTCAAAGGCTGTTACAGCGATGTTTGAGCGCAAAATAAAACTGCATTATTTGCTTTTAAATTCGACATTTAAAGTTGTTCGAAGCGCGCTACGAATGCAGAAAATTCCACGATCCATCGTTTACTTTTTTAATCTTCCGGAACGTTGTAAATTGTAACGAAATTTGCTTCGGACGGTACGATGCAGTAAAAATTCCGGTTTAATTGCATAAAGAATTTCTTGCGCCGGTGCACGTGTTGCCCGCGGATTGGTGAAATATCAAGGTAAACGGCCGGGAACTCGCAGTCCGATGGGTTCCAAATGAGCGTCGTCTATCATCGTTCGCTGTAAAACCTCCTCCTTTTTTCGCCCGGCGTGCTTTCATCGTAGAACGTAAACGGGCAATTTCGGACGCGGCGGGATTAACGCGGCCGCTCGAAGAATAGCCAATAATACTTTTTCATTAAGCCGCGAGCTAGGATTGTCCTGTCTGCTGAGACCGGGCGCCGAAGCAATCAAATTATATTCCCAGCGCAATCAACTTCGAAAAAGGAGACAGAAGCAGCCGTCGATGGAACGAAAAAAAAAATTGGGGGAGATATAGAGCGTAGCAACGAAGGGCCGCGATTCGCGTATAACGAGGTTCGAAATGATCAGATTTCCTAGTCAATTTTTATAACATTTTTCTAGCATTTTTCTGTGAAAATTAGAGCTTCATGCTTCTAAACGCGTCGACGTTTATTATCGTACGATTCCTTTTCGCCTAATTACAGCGGTTCAAATATCGGCAGATTCTTGGAGATAGGATGCCTCTGTTCGAAAAACAGGAGACGGAAATGACCATAATTTAATCGATCGCGATTCGAGCTGGTCTCGTCAATTTCTCTGCCACTTACGTTGGCTTGATACAATTCACGGTGGAAGCCTTGTTGTTTATAATAGTCCACGAATTCAGGGAAAATTGGGAGAGCCGGATGGAAAGAAGCGTAACAGAAATACCCGTGACTTCGCGTTCGATTGCCTCGTCTTCATCGACGAGTTTTCAAACAACGAACAATTTAATAATAAAGGAATATTTCAATTTTAGTTCGTTCTACCCGTAGGACGGCTTATGAAATATTGGCAATTACGTGTAACTGCTTGCGCAATGTAACGTCGTTGCCCGTTCCGCCGGCGATAAAAAGCACTCGACGGATGGAAACTCATTTACGATCTGTTATCAGTCACTGGCAATGCTGCGCATTAAACTCTTTAATTATTTATTAATAAAGCACGGCCGTCTGCACTCGCTCTCGCTCTCTCTCTCTCTCTCTCTCTCTCTCTCTCTCTCTCACTCTCTCTCTCGGCCGCGTTTCTTCCGTCCGATCGTGCGGAAATCGTCTACGAAGGAGAAACATCGGAACTGTAATTATTTTCCCAGCCCAGGATACTTGCGAAACTTCCTCTGCGAATCCAGCGAAGAGGAAGGGCGACGATTTATCTTTACACGGAGCCACTTTTTACCGCCAAGCACGCTTTCCACGTATCGCGATCGTGATATATCGACGCCAGCGGAACGAGAATATCACGAACTTCATCTGCGACTTCGACGCCTGTGTAATATCAGAAAAGGTAAAAGTCGATTGTCAGGCGAACTGAAGCGCAGCACAATTAAAGCGGACGTTCTTTTTCTGCGACTTAAAATTATGTCGCGAACAATTTTAACATCGTCACGGGCTTATAAGGATTTATTCCAAACTTTTCTATTGACTTAACTCTGATTCAATCATGCTTCTCATTGACTGTATCGATTTTTTAATTATTCTCATCTGCGAGCATTAGTCATTCGTGACAGAATTGAATGGTTGCAATTTGAAACACAGTACAGATTAATAGAATTAAGAAACATTGATATGTTACTTAAAAGTCACTAAAATTATTGGCCAGAGGAAGAATTTTCAAAGTAGCTCCAGCTGCTTGTAACAACTGTAGAAAATGTTTAATTACTGTCTAATTCTTACCAACCGAATTTTTTTTCTAATTTTTCCTGCATGTATCTTGATGTCAAAATTGTCCAATGAGAAAATATCGTAAGGAAATAACGAATACGGCAGTGTTAAAAAAAGTAATCGAAGTTCTGCTTCCATTTTGGAGGGATAACATCCAGAAAATCGTCTCTGAAAAGACGAGGACGAGACGAGTTAAACGGTGTAGCAGAGTTAAGGGCATTTAACATTTTTGATAAATTGCAACTGTTTATTTCTGTGTTCTCCGATTCGTTCGGGGATTAACAGAATATCAAGCGACACGATCTGCGCGAGCAATTTCTGGCCGGTAGTTCGGAGTTTATGACCGACGGTCGTAATTGACGCGATGATAGAGTAGAAATTAACGATTGCAACTTCGGCGGTGTTTTCAATAGTCGGGAAGTCTATTCCGTGCCCGTAGCAGCTGCTCGGAAATGTTTAACCGCGAATTAGTCTTTTCGAGAGCGGAGGCAACGACAGATGTTTCAAAACAAATGGCTACAGTAACTTTCTGTAATTGAAATTAATGGTTTATCAGCGTGCCGGGCTATTAATAGGAGAGCCGGCTATGAACCCATTAAATCCGGAATGGTCATTATATAAATGGATTGTGAAGTTCGGCGCGACATAAACGTTGATAAATATGTA
Organism: Augochlorella aurata; assembly: GCA_028455555.1. Taxonomy (NCBI): domain Eukaryota; kingdom Metazoa; phylum Arthropoda; class Insecta; order Hymenoptera; family Halictidae; genus Augochlorella; species Augochlorella aurata. The sequence continues at coordinate 4,793,295 of CM052149.1, forward strand.
TTTTCTTGCTGCGCCTGCAACGTGCCTCCCGATGTTTTTGGATTATCACGATCGTTAACGGCAACGTGACAATCACTTTATGATATCGATACCAACCACTGCCGCTGACAACCCTAAGTGGCCGCGCGAAATGTTGCAAATTGCCGGGACATCGTTTTCGACTGTTTTGCCATCGGTCCTGTTCCCCGGAAATCCACCGTGTCGAACATAATGTAACAAATTTGTCAACTTCCAATTATCAACTGTGCCTGAACAACATTTCACTGAAATTGTGTAACTCTTGTTGCGAACGAGATTCATCGTTGCTGTACTCTGGCTACATGGAACAAGCAATAGCAGTGTAGATGTATTGTATATTTCGACTCGATTGCCGCCAGTAATTCGATGATTACAGTGTTGCGATCGTGGAGTATCGTAATTCGAACTTTTTTCTATCGTACGATGTAATAAAATATTATTGAGAGTCAAAATAACGGGTTTCAAATTTGTTGACTATTGAATCAAATTGTTTGAGACAGATATGATAACAAGAATCGCTAACAATCCGAAGAAATATACTATTATCTCCTTTATGAAGTAATACGAAATAGCTGTTTTTATATAAAAATGTTCTAAGTTGTCAAGCAATCATTTAGTGATGCAAAACGCTCGAACACGTTCGTCATTGACTCTAACAAGCTTAAGGGAGGGTCGAAAAATGTCCGCAAAATTTTGAACAAGTATTTTTGTTCTAACAATGTACTTCTATAAATGTATTATTTAACAGTGTTGTGTAAATAAATACAGCTTGAGCGGAAAAAATAATATATTTATAGCGCTTTTTCATACACGGTTACAAAATGACCTTCCAGCAGACCTTAAACCTTGTAATACCGTAAATGTCCAAGGGTTAATCGTTTCGAAACAATTAACGAAATGGCAAATGCAACATGAACGAAAGTATCGTCATCATTTGCAACAAACATGAGTCACGCAAACGTTCCCGACATCCTTAAATAATTTCAGTTAGTTGAAAATGATAAATGTGTAAATTCGTTCAATATTCTCATCGGTTTAACTTTCATCAAATCATTTTTATTATAATTGCATAAAAACTGCAATCTAGTCGCATGATTTTACACGTTGGAGAGTAAGTACGTTTACGTTACCAATAAAAATGATCGATCATCATCCCGCACCCCCGAAAATATCGCACGCTACAATGGTCGCCGTGAAATCTCGTTACCAAACCGATGAACGCAGACTGTCAAGCGACTAACCGAGTTACCGAGCACTTGTTCGGCAGCCGGTTGTCCCTCGCGATACGTGTTAAACGCTCGCTGTCTTCGCTCGCCGCACGTGGCTTCGGGTTTCCCACGCGGAGTTCTCTTTGCGACACTCTCCCGGCGAGGAGCAGCGGCGGAGCAGCGGCGGAGCAGCGCGGAGGAGAGCGTGTACCTGCCCATTATGGCTAAAAGCGTAGCGCACTCGATTATCACGTCGCCGCGTCGCGTCGCGCCGCGCGTGGCTGAAAACTGAAAATGCCGTGGGCCTTTGACAGTGTAAGAGCCGGAGACCCTCCGTCCCGGCGACGACATTAGCAGCCCCGTGAAAATTCCGCTAACAACCTTACCGCGAACTTGCCGGAGCGGTTCCGCCGCCGCCGCCGACGAGCCGCGTGTGATCGATGCCTCTCCACCGCCATTTTACGACGTGATGTGTGTACAAACATTGTTTACCGCTGCCGCACTGTCTAGCCCCGCGCGAAAAAAATTACAAAACTCGGCTTCCCTCCTCGGTAATGGACGAAGCGGACGTGTTTTTAGGAATACAGAAGAAATGTCTGCGAATAGAATAGGGGAGAACTGCCGTGAATGGGGCATTACCATTCTCTGAAAAATTATGAATTTTTTTGTAGTAAAATTATATTTGTTTTGTAACTATATCTTGTCTAATCGCACGTAATTTGAAGCCAGATAAATTTTTGCGGACGTATCGAGTTTGTATGCAGGTGTCATACTGGTCGGAATACATCTTTGTTGAACGGACAGTAATACGTAATATTCAATTATAAGAAGGAAAAATCAAATTCAGTAATTCTGTTTTAACACTAGAAGTATCAAAGCAATTAAAATGACTGGTTTCTGATTTTGTTCTTTCACAATTCTTGACACCATAAAAATATTTTTGTTAGAAATTTTGACACGAACTTCTTCATTGAAGTACGTACTGTAATAAAAATCGTAGAAAGTTTAAATAAATTCAATGTTGTCCTTGCTATAAAACAAGATATACTAGTCACGTTTAGGGCTCGGTAGTTCTAGTGTTAAAGTTTAGATGAACATAATAATACGTTTTAATTTTATATAGAATTTAAGAAAGTAAATATGAAAATAGCGTTGGTAGATGAGAATATACATATGACTGCAAAGGGTTAATATGTAATTGTGGCAGACGATTAATGTTTCTTGTGCCTAAAAGTAATACTTTACCTTTTATCTCGTAACGTTGTACGAAGTTACTGTTAACTTTGACTGAGTTTTTATTCATTGCATTCGATCACGTATTTCTTCAAGATTGTTACCAAAATGAATCGGACACGGAGAATATTCATGGATGGGACTCCAATAAATCGTCTAGTGCAATGAACAATAAAGAAAGTTTAAAATAAATTAGAAATGTTTTAGATTGTTTGGTTAAGGAACAGGAATATAAAAAGCTGACTCTGTTAAAGAATCCATAAAAAAAGTAAAAAAGCAGATCTAAAAAAGGAAAACTATTATCAAACGCAACTGTAATGCAAGAAGAGGAGCAAAGGGTAAATTCCATTACGTCTTTTGAAAAAATTTTTCCCATAGTAAAACCAACCCGTTACGTCTTTTAATAAAAGTGTAATATATTAACGTGAAGTTTGCATAATTCAACTACTATTGTATTACAGCTACTATTTTAGTTTATATTATTCTTATAGTCGAGCGACGATACTGTTATAACATAACTGCAATGTAATTTGGGGTTGGAAAAATTGCGCAAACAGATCAGCTTGAATCCTTCGCAATAAATTAAAAATTGTATAGAGCAATAAAAATAATCTCCCTGCACGGTAATTTATCATCAATTCCCCCGGTCATTTGAGCGAAGTCTGTATTCACCGAGGCGCGTTCATTAAATCGATTTAAAATGTTATTCTCGCGTTATCAGTCGACCGCACACGTTGAAAAATCGGTTGCCGGAGCATGTCGCGGCGATCATTTGCATTCGAACGCGTCAGCGAAATTCTTAAGGCGGCACTGCGTGTACTCGAACGGGAGGCCAAGAAAAGAACCCCTCGTTCTTTTTCCAAGATTCGGCCACACCCTCGAATCATTAGTAGAAATGCTACGCCGCTGTGATTCCGGGGGAACAGGATCCCTCCTCGAGGACCGGGAACAACCAGGACGACGTCGCTTAACGATATCATACGCTCCGGAATCGTCACAACAAAGTTTTTGTTTGCTTGGAACCGGAGAGCTTTCCTGGGCGGTCTTACGTAGTTCTATAGCGAGGGAATCCCTTCGAAAGAGACTCAATAATGACGCACCGGAGCACGGCGATGCTGTAGGTAAGATCCTCGCATTGTACCTAAACGTTGCTTCATTACCAAAAGACTTTAATTGTCTCCGTGATACCGTCTAACGCATTTAAGAGGGAAACGGATGGCTCGACGAAAAGCTTGAAACGATGTTGCAGTAATAATCCCGCTCCACCGGGAGCATCCTGATCTAACAACTTCTCAGAATTTTGCTTGAGTCGCGATTATGTCCCGACATCCGAGCAAATTAACAATCATCCGTCCCTTGTATCGACTTGTACAGTCATTTGATTTTGACGCAACGAATGCTAACTCTAGAAATTCCGCAAACATTTAATTAATATAATCTCTCGATATAAATAATTGGACAGACTAGACTGCGGATGTTTATGAAAAAGAAAAATGTGATACATTAATCCAAAAAGCAGGAAATGCGTAGTTATTTATTCGTGTTTTAAATCATTTTAACGAGTTATAAATAATGTAATCGAATTGTTAAAATATTGTCACCGTTTTGGGTTTCCTCGTGTCATAAATGCGTGATAATCCGCAGTTCAATAGTCGCAGGTGATTTGAAGAGATGTCGATATCAGTAGAATTTTATGAATCTGCGATGAATTCAAGCAGCCGCGATTTAAAGCGGTAGACGGACCTAAAATAGATTCGATCCAGCGTTACAAAAGGACTATAACAAGTCAGCAGGCCGTGTATTCGAAGGAGTTGCTTTTCCATTTCGCGTTTTATGCATTTTTCACCTCGCGCCCCATGAAAGTCCGCGCACACCGAGCATAGAACGCGGCTTTCAGTGACTTCAAAGAGTCACTCAACGATCGTCCTTGTCCTTTTACCTTCTTCCGAATGTGCGGCGCGTACACGTACGGACATCAACATAGCGGAAACCGCAAGACGTCCAATAGACTGATTGCAATCCGGCGGCCGCTGAAACGTCGTAGACAACAATCGGTCACCGGCGAATTGCACAAAGGGCGACCCATCCCGTAGATGCTGATTCCCGATGCTCCGCTCGCACAACACCCCGCAATCGAGCTGACGAGATGTCACCGTCTCGCCGGGAATCAAACGGAACCTCTGACCACGCGAATTCGTCAAGTTTCGTAAATTACGCTCATTCGTTAACGCGCATTTCATTCAGATAAAGCACCAATTTACTAAACGATTAGACAGAGATTATGTCTATATATTGCCTTTGATCGTAATTTACATCGCAAAATTAATTGCAGACAGCATTTTAATTTCTGTGCATAAAATTCCACTCACTCGTTAACGCGCATTCAATTTAAGAAAAGTCCCAATTTATTAAACAATTAGACAGTGATAACTTTCATGCATTGTCTAGGTTATGTTTAAGCCTTTGATTTTAATTTACGTGTAGACCGTAACATTAATTGCAGACAGCATTCTAGTTTGTATGCATAATTAAAAATATTCTATTCCAATCGCATTAATTAAGCCAGAGTTGAACAAAAATTTGTTTCCTTTCTCGGTAGGTTTAAAATTATATAAACTGACGTAAATGCATAAAATCAATGCAGAATTGAAGTTACAGAATTTGGTTTCGAAATTATGCTCTTAGAACCGGTACGAGCTGGTAAAGCGGAAGTAAATTGTTTCGATTGGTTGGAGGGTTCGGCGATAGGCTCGTTTGATTCGGTAAAATAATATTTGTGCGAATCACGATACATAGTATTAAAGGAAGGGCGTCGACGGCCGATCTTGTGTTTGGCAGTCTCAGACACGGATCCTGCGGACCCATGGCCGTCTCGAATCGAGATTATAAATATTGATCCTGAGCGTCCTTGAAGTTTGAGTGCACTCGAGGAGTCCCTCTTGTCCCGCATTTCTATACCCGACTAGTCGAGGGGGATTCTTCGTGGCGAAATTGAAATCCGAGAGGTTTCTCCTGCTCGTTCCGGTAGAAAGAGAGTCAAAGTCGCCCGAGCAAATTAAAATTGTAGGGCACAGGCATGGACAACTGCCCTTTGATGGCCGTCCCGGCGGTCACGGATCATCTAGCCTCCCGTCGAACAAGGAATGGCGTTGTGGGAGGACTGGCATTTCTTTAGCGCGGGATGCACTGGACAATTTGGAACCGTCGGAGATGCAAAGGTCGTCAAAAACTTTTTAACACGCCACCGACACTGTAGAAATAGACATTCAGGCATTATACTAATCGCGTCATGATGTAAATTAGCACCCTTATCGCGTACGTAAGTAAGGTCGTTTGGGGTTGAATCGTCCTTCCCTATGTAAAAATCAGATAATAAATAAAAATAAATTGTTTCTTTTAATGATTTTGATAAGTCGAAAATAGTGTAATAATATATTATTCAATTCTTACGCCTCCGCAATTTTATATTTCAGCTTCTCATTTTTGCCATAAATGCACAACAGACACGTTGCATACGAAATACGACAGGTATTTCTAAGTTAAATGACTTTTTACTTTAACATTAATTTTCATGATTTTGATATTTCATTTTTTCGAAATGAAATTAAATGAACTTCAAATAAAATAAAACTATATAAATACTTCAAACAAACAAAATTAAATGTTTAGGGTAATGTGTAGGGTGTTCTAGGGTAAATCGTGACAGCGTTAAAAAGACCTAAAAAAGAAGAGATTTGAAAAATACCGTGCTAAGGACCGTAACGCCGTAATTGCAAAATCAAATGAGACACTATCGAAAGAAACGCGGCGGAGCCAGTAGTCGGACTCGACCAGAAGGAGCCAGGCTTCGCTCGAAGATCAGCCACGGGTGTTAGGCTGTTCGTCCCTCCGTCTCGTCTTGCCCTGTAAATCGGTTTAACCGAGCTCTCGTTAACTTCGTTATCGCTAATGCTCGCTGCAATGTAGCTAAGTGGCTGTTGCTGCCTCGAGCTGCATTGCCCTCGAGTCTCGCATCCTTTGCCAATTACTTTACTGCCGGCGAACTCCAGATTCGATTAATCAATTAACGTAAGTTAATTCCGAGAGGATCGTGCCTTCGATCCGCCCGGCACCGGACTACTTTTTACTCTCGCAGCGTCTCAGATTGTTTTTTAACAACCTTTACTCGCCATTCCGCGTTTCGTTCGCTCACGAAATTACCTGCTCATCGATTCCATACGTCAACAATTTTCGAATCGCCTCGGTCCGTATTCTTCAATCGAGTTCAAGTCGAAACGCTAATGAGGATTTCTGATTCGTCATCTTCTTTGTTGCACCTAGTGACGTGTTCAGGAGGCCACTGATCATATTATTTAAAAAATACCTTGGCCCGTCAATTAAATAAATAAATAAAATCGGAATATACGTGATTCATTTAATATACTTTGACCATTCGAATATCTAGTGGATACGTACAATTAATCGAAAAGAAAATACAATGGAAATAAAATTAATAGCAAAAAGGATAAAACAGAAGAAAGCGGAAAAAATGAAGAAAAACAAATTAGAAGCAAGAAGAAGGTGATTTAATTTAATAAGGAAAGTTCTCTACTCTAACTGTCTACTTTTTGTACATGTTATATTAGCAAGATTGTCAAATACTGCAAATTAAAATATAGAAACGCGAAATTTTTTAAGAATTATACTGCATTATTATACGTACAATATTAAATTTATGTCAGAAATTAAAAGTATTAACTGACACTAATAATTAACAGTATTAACTAATCTATTGAAACTTGTACGTATCTTATATAACAATTTAAGAATATTTCCGTCGAAACTCCTATAAATCCTTGGTCACAACCGGCACATCTGTCCTACTGCCTGTTCCTATAGGCTAAGAGCAGTAACATTCGAGATTTGTCAGAATCGCAGGGACAACGAGGTTCATGATGAAGAGATAAATAGTGAATCCGGAATTATCACGAAGCGCGCTCGTCCGGCTCGGTAAACGGCGTCGGTTTACGTTTGACGAGTGTCCAGTTTCGCCTGACAAGGGAGTGTCCGCGACAAAGCCACTTATTTGGATTTCATGCCTCGAAGAGGTCCAGGAAAATCACAATGTGACGGCAGGACAGAAGTGTCCTGGAAATTCCACGGGGCGCTAACTCGTATCGATCGAGAGGATCGTTTCGGCGAGGTGTGGCGAGGCGCGGTGAGGTGAGGCGAGGCGCGGTGCGACGAAGCTCTCCGTAAGGTCCCCCAAAGTGCAATCGACTTTACCGATTCGGCGAGTGGAGAACGTTTGAACTGCACTATTCAGAAACGCTGTAGGCGTCCTCTTCGGCTCTATCCATCCGTGTCTTCGTTCCTCTCGCGGCAGCCTCCTTCCCTTGCCGCGTGCAATTACTCTGATTTCACCTTCTGAAACCAGTAATTACCATCCGCACGCTAGCTGGAATTAATAACTATGAATTCAACGTGTTTCTCCCACTCCCGATCCCTCGATTGTTCGTTAGGCGGCGCCGTTTAGCCCATTTAGCTCGCGCGAGTGCACGAAGAATGCGAATTCATCTTTTCCTCTCTCGGTCTACTCGCAACCATTTAACCCAGTTGCATCGCACGGAGGTGTGAAAAATATTAATGCAACGAGCTGCGCCGTGCCTTCTCGCCGCCTCTCGATTGTCTGCTGTTCTACGTTGCTTAACCCGCGTTCGCGCCGTGCACAATTTATATGAGAATCGGCATCCGCGTTCACCTGCAGTAAAATTGTCTATCTTATACTCGGCGTAACGCAGTTCTCACGAAAATATGTGGCACGCACTTCGTTTCGTATCTGCAAGCTATCGAGTTGTCGCAAAAGTAAATTGCCAGTAGACAGCTTACGGAAAAAAGCGAAATTACTTTTGCAACAACCCAATATGTTGAAAAGCGAAGCAGTCCCTTGTCGAAATCGTAAATGACGTTACAGCTCGAAGATATTTGGACAGTTACATTTTCATTCTCAATTTATACATCGTCTACACAATTAAACCTTTGCACTCGAAGCTACTTTCACTCCAATACGTATGATGTTAATGCGATTTGCTCATACCACGCTTACGATTCTAACAATTTATTGGATATAAATTTGGTAACGTCAAAATTTCTTTTAAATAACTCAGCATTTTCAACCGTTCCAGTGCAGATGGCTAGAGATGGTCAGATAATTCTAGCAATTTTCGCTTAAACTCTAATTTATGAAACAGTCTTCGAAATGCATAGCAGGGTCTGCTAACCCTTTTAAATTCATCCGTATGACATCACGCGGACAATTGACCATCAAGAGAAGAAAAATCATCTGCTACTTAGATCTCGGACAATTTTTGTTTTGGGCCAGCAGTCCGGTAATAAGCAGCCAGGTGTCGGTGTAATGAAAAGTTGCTAAACGAGGGAGGAAAGTGGTGGCGAGCGACGAAGCACCGAGCCGTTCTCGGAGGGTGCACTTTACGCGGGAATTTTGCCGTCAGACGCTTCTTATCCGCGCGACGAGGCCCGCCGCGTTTTCAAGTTGCAGCGAACGCCACTCCGCGGCGAAAGCGAGTTTCTGGTCCCCCGTGAATCAGGCCTGATGAACTACTAAAAACGAGCTACATTGTCGCGCCAACTTCGCGCTCGTAATCCCGTGATACTTGTATCCTTGGACGGCCGAAATGCCGGAAAAGAAAACAACGCGTCGCGCAGCGATGCTCCCGAAACGGATTATAATTGCACTGTAAGATTGCAAGTTCGCCCTGATCAACATAATGTTGTGCCCGGGCAACAGGACTTTTCTCTAGCAAACGCTGCGATTCTAGTGCTGGAATTTGTATCGCGAGTATCTGCATTTTTGGTTTCATAACAATAATCTTGGTGCTACAACAGTGCAAATGCTATAACAGTATTTGCTTCAGCGAATTTATAAAAAACAGTGCCCAAAAATATGGGTAGAATTTTTGCATCCATTTTCATATGCACTATCTAGTTTTTACTGTATTATTTGTGCTACCGTTTCAAGATGGGATCGTAGTCGAGGCAGTGTTTCGTAATAGGTACTTTTCCCGTAAAACACTTAGGCAAGTAGTTAGGACGCTAAAGTAAACCGAGGTAAAAATTAACTGGCGACTTCGTTACCATATTTTCGAATGAATGAGACAGCACCGTGCACAATTACCGCGGGCTTCACTTGTTTAAGTTTGTCTGGCCGGGTGAAATATTCGAATAAAAATCCCCGGTATACTTACGACGACCATATTTTGGGCGGCGCAGCGTGCTCTCCGGCCGGAAGTAATACTTTTGGCGGGTGGTTGATTAACTCGGGACCCGGGACAGCGCGGCGTGGTCGGGTAGGGTCGGCTCGGCGGGGAACGACGGGAAAAACTCTCGTAACGTAGTCGCACCTTCCTGTGTTCGACGAGTACGAATAATCCGCGGTCGTTCCGGTGCACTCTTAGGTGCGAAAGTTTTGATTTACGAGTGCCAGTGCCCGTTCGATGGCGCGGCGAAAGTTCCACGGCGACCGAGAACGCTCTATTAGCGCCATTCGTTATTTTCTTTCGTCCTGCTCCCGCCTGGCAAGAACCGCCAAGAAACATTCGCGAGTTGCCCCGGCAAAAAGCCGGCCGGGATCCGCGCCGGATATCCGTTCGCGGTTCAAGTGACTCGGATGGTTTTTCGTCATGGAGGACCGGTTATTGATACTGCGGAACCAGAAACTCGCCGGAAAGTTTGCTCGCGCGGAGCACCGCTTCCAGTTTCCACGGAGAAAAACATATTTACTCGGGGGTCGATGTTAACAACCGGCCACGCTCGTATCGTCCGTCATTATTGCCGGCCGGACGCCGCGCTGGCAGTCCCCGTGATCTTCCAGCGAAAAACTTTTCTCCGTCCGCGGGAACTTTGACGCCGACACAGACGGTCCACTCGACGGATCCTGATTTACCAGATATCGTCTTAACCGGCTCGGCTATTCGAATCTTGGCCGAATGCCCACCTACGATCTCTTTCGTCCAGCTCGGCTACGTAGTCGGAATTCTTTCTGCGGAGCAGCTCGAGACGATTGGCTGCTGGATCATCGTCGTTTCCTACTTTATTTTAGCCGCTCGCTGCTAATGCCTTGCTATATTTTTACGCTTTGATCATAGTTTGCGGGACCACCAGAGATTGGCTGCGAAATATGATAGCGAAAGAAAATGGTGACATTAATTTCAAGCACACGGATACGTCACGTCATAATAATTGGAGAAAAGTTCTATTCCTTTGGGTCAATATCTAAACATTTAATCAAATGAATATACAATGAATATAATTTTTCGAAGATATTATTACGATATCGAAACAATTCTAATCATTCTAACTGTAGAGGTAATGGTAGAACAAGGGGTTACTTTCGGATTGTGAAGCTTATGATTATACATGTTTTCAGAAATCAGTCATTTTAGACAAAATTAATACGATGCAAGGCAGTGCATTTTTCCGCAACGGTGCATTAAACATTAGTATCGGCCACCTTCATTTTATGTGTATTTAGGCAATTACTTCGATATCTTTTCATAACTTCTGTGAACATGATCTTCGTCAGTATATCCGTAATTTCATCGTTCATCGGACGGTTTCGTAATTGGCAATTAATCAGCATCAGCGAATATCTATTAGACCCAACTACGCCGTAGTTGTAGGTCTTCGTTATTGGTCGTAACCATATAAGGTCATATAAGTGCGATTCGTAGCACTAGCCGACGAGGTATTCAACTCAAGTATTACAGCTCCCCTAAAAAGGGAGCTGCCATCGTTCGCTTTACATCGATGTAACCTATAAACGCGGAATATTGTGCTGCGAACGACCTAGCATGATCTTTACGCGTACGGTCCGAAGAAAGTTCATAAATTACAGAAACCGTGAACACGAGCACGGGGAAACGTTCGTAAATTTTGTAAAGGGTGCTCCGCTAAACTAGAGGTGGAATTTTTACCGGAAGAAGAGATGAAGTTTCCAGAGAAAAATCTATTTCTGTTGCAGTGCATGAGTGTCAGCGCGATGGATACCTCAAGAAATCGAACCTGGCCAAGAAGAATGGCTGGTCTCCTCTGGTTTGTCTTCTTATTCGTCGGAGCTTCGGCTGGAACTTTGGAGAAACTACACGAAGGTCAGTCACTTACATCTACTCCCAATTCTCTCACCATTATCGACGTTCGCAACAATATCCTCGATCTTGATGAAAAAAAAAAAAACGTTGCGGCAACTCTCTGTTTTCTGAATTCTTAGGAAAGTCAAACCAGGATATACATTTCTTTCAAGATTATTATTTTCGCATTTTTGTATTATGCAATCGTATTATTTTTTGTCGATCTTATACGCATATCGTGTTTCTATGCACAGTAGTGTGCATAATGCTAATAATGCAGTAAGGGCTTCCTAGCTTAGATAAATAAAAAGAAGATTATTATTTGGAAGATAATTACAGGCTTTAGTAAGATAAGATTAGAGGCTTCAGTCAGAGAAATTTTGAAATATAATTAGTAATTATTAGTAAAAAAACAAAAATGCAGTTCATCCGACCACTTCGAAATTGCTCCATATTTTTATGAAAATGCTAATTCGTGCAGCTAATATTTTGCAGTCCCTTTGCAGCCATCAATTTCAATTCCGCGCTAATCACGTTCGCGAAGCAGAGAATCGACTCTCGCCGACTTCCCGATCGAATTAATCTCGCAATAAAAGACGCCTGGCTGCGTTTCACAGTCGCGCGATGGCGAGATCGCGTCGCCGTCATTTTTCCAGCGGCCGATCGAAGGCGAAGAGCATGCAGCGAAAAGTCATTACCATTCTTGTCGCCGGCGCGGCTCCGTGTAGCAGCGTCGCTGACAGCGTTCGAGTGACGATGATAAATGTCTGTTTAATGTATTGAACGGGCCGCGAGATTTATTAGGTTTACAATGCCGGAAAATCGGACCACGGCGCGGCGTCAGTCGGCGGCACGTCATTAAAATCTTCCACGCGTTACCATCCGGTTACCTGACGCTCGATCCGCGATTCGCTTCGCGGTTCACGAAGATCCGGTGGATTTCGCTATCTTGAAAGCGATACTGGAGATGTCAGGTTCAACATGCAATCGTACAACTTTCGGTCTCTTTAGTGCTCGCTTCGGTGCACCAATGGGAAAATTCAACCGTCTTAAATGCGCATTTCTAGATCATACTCTTTTATGATCAGTCAGATGAATTTATTCAATAATGAATCAACTTTTCTGACTGCTTTTTGATCAGTCGGACGAATTGAATGAATCCAACCATTATTGAATAAATTATTAAATTAATTCAATCGTTATTGAACTCATTGTTGAAGGAATTCAATTGTTATTGAACTCATTATTGAAGGAATTCAACCATTATTGAATTCATTAACAATGAATGAATTTATCTATGAATTTCTCTATGATTATATAACGACTGAATTTATTCAATAATGAATTTATCTCACTGTTCAGAAAAGAGTGGAAAAAGTTCTAACCTTATTCTACGATCGAGAAATGCACGTTGAACATGGTATAATTTTCCTACCGGTGCATCGAAGCGGGTAGTGATGAAACCGTAAATTGTGCAAGTACATGTTGAACCTGATATCACCATCAATTATTTGAGCTCGTTCAAAGTGTTATAAATCTTTGCTTATACGAATGGTGTTGTGTAAGTACCACTCTAGATTCATCTATTCGGATCAGAAACCCCTTGAGATAACGAAGTGTCGAGTATAATCGAGATTCTACTCCACTTCGATACATTTTGCTATCCTGAATACTCGTAAGGAGTTCGAACGTTGTTTATCGACTGCACTTAGCGCAAGCTTGATCCCACTATACAGGGGATATCCTTTGACATAGAATCGGCAGATAGCCTAGCGAGGCGACCGAAATCGTGCAGCTGGCTGAACGACCAGAGATAATCGTAAAAGAAGCGCAAGAGCGAGGCGTCCCCGTCGTCGAAGTCGTCCTTGTCGTCATTCTCGTTCTCGTCGTAGTCGTCGTCGTCGTCGTCGTCGGGCCACTTTAAGCCGTGTTCGTAATGCGATCGGCCGCCGCCCCTTCCGGCTGTCGTCGCTTCTTTCGTTTCTCGTTATCCTGATTTCACGTTGCCGCGAGCAAGACGCGGGAAACCGTCGACGACCGCAGGCTCGCGCGCCTACAACACCATATGATTTAACCATAAATTCCATCTGCATAACAAGGCGACGACGGCCCCTCATGAATAAAGTCATTCGTATTTCGATATTAATCACGCCTCGCCACACCATCCGGAACGACGAGTTTAGCCGTCCGTACGTCCCCTTCAACCCCCGTCGACGGTTTCCACGCTCGTCGGCTCTCCTCGCCTAACTTTCCACGAAGGTGCAGCCGCAAACAATCGATTCCTGTGCATTCTGGCGATTTTCCGACGCGCCGATCGCTCCACGTGGAAAAACGGACGCTTCATCGGTGATTCCTACAATTCAGCTGCCTTCACTTTTGCGGATTTTTAAGACAATCCTGAATAACTATCGCGAACTACGTTCGAACGTAACGAAGATTCCGACTAACCTAAGATTTCTATCACTTTTATCTTTTCGAAAAATCATTCACTACCTATACAATTCTCTCTTTAAAACTTCTACTATGTTTTGTATATACAGTTGTTATTATTCGACTGCGGATCATTGTGCAAAATAAAAATTGTCTGCAACTGTTGCAGTATATAGAAGGCCAAGCTCAAGTTTCTTTATAGAATAATTTTAATAATTATTATTTTTAGTTTCTTTTAATCGTTTCACTATATTTAAATGCACCTACTCATTTTTGTCATAAGTGCATACAATCCGTAGTGTAGTTATTGTTCTACATTTAGCGTCAAATTTATTCACCGTTATTATACCTCAACTTTCGAGTAACGTCTTTATTAACCGCATCTGAAGCGAATTTCTTTTTCTATTAACTATCGATTTAAAAGTACTTTATCCTGTTTAAAATGCCGAAAAATTGGTAAATGTTTTAGAGCATTCGACCCCGGATACGCATATGTCACAATGACTGAATTTTTCTTTCGACCAGCTTCTAATAAGTCTCGGAAAGTTGGTCACTCGTTTTGAAGCATTTGTCCTCGATTATATCGTGGAGTAAACTGTGTTCGATATCCTAAATCGAGTCTAATGCAACTGACCTTACATAACAAGACTCCGCAGGGAAACAAAAATAGTCCGATGCACCGATCCTGTTTTTGTCGAGGCTGGCCTAATTAACTTACCGAAGCAACTTCACGGACCGGAAGCCGCGGCCCGGTTATCCCCATCCCCACACGTGTGCTCACATGATTGCACGTACGACTGCCAGATAGGATCTGCAGGGCCTCGACGCGCCTAGGAACTCGATTAAAGTAATTTCTGCCAGGTTCCGAACTGGATCGGTGTATCAGGTGTACCGATCGTAATTAGGAGCATTTGGCGAAATGGATCGCGGGATCGGGACACACCGGTTCTCCATACTGTAACCGATCGACGCGACCCGACCCGATCCGACCCAACGCACAGTGTAACGAAACATTTATTTTCTTTGACATCATCCTTCTTGATTATCGAAATTTTGTACCATAGCTTCATTAAATGTTTAATAAGTGATCATAGCATAAGAAAGCACAAAAAAGTGACCTTTATATTAACATTAGGATTCGTCAAAACGCTTGTAAATCTGATTAATTTATACCTTATTAAATCTGATTAATTTATACCTTATTAAATCTGATTAATTTATACCTTATTAAATCTTATTAATTTATCTAAATAATTATTGCCTAAATTATATTAGTTTATAAGTTTTCAATGTTTTCCATATTATTGAGTAACTTATTAGTAGATCATCACGCAAAATTAAGAAATAGAAAAATTAGCTGCTAATAGCTTCGATTAATAAAATAAATTTAATATACGTAATATTAACTATTAATGTAATATATGTATATTAGACTTACTCTATAAACCGCAGCAATCAGCAGCTGATTGTTCTATTTCTCAATTTCCTTTTTCTTGTTCCATTTCTTTGTGACTTCTTATGCAACGATTATTTATTCCAGATTTCATGAAGCTATAGTACAAAATTTCGCCAATTAGCCGACGATGTCCAAGAGAATAGGTGTTTCGTTCCACTATGCGCCGCGACGCTACGCGACGCGGAGAGAACGAAACGGTTTTATCGAGTTTTCCAGGGAATTATCTATCGCGGTCGCGTTAGATAGAGTATCTGCGCCTTCCGGCCGATAGGTCCTCTTCTATCCTCTCTCCCTCCCTCTCTCTTGCTCTCTTCCTTCCTGTCTCTTTGCTCTCCTCTGTCGCAGAAGAGCTGGCTCTGTGTCCATCTCTCTCTCTCTCTCTCTCTCTCTCTCTCTCTCTCTCTCTCTCTCTCCCTCTCTCTCTCTCTCGCTTTTCGTCTCTCTCTCTCTGTCTGCGAAAGCCAGCAAGCTCCGTTGCAACTTCCGACTGAATAAGCATCACCTCACTTCCGTTTCCGACGACGTACCCTTTGACGTAATACGCGCGTCTCTCTCGCCGCTGCTTTTGCACGTATCTACTTCCTCTTTGATACCTCCCTTTCCCTGCCTATCTCTCCTGCATTTCATTCTGCGGCCCGCTCGACCATTCTATTCAGCGATATACTTTGTTTCAATATCTTCCTCAATCCGTTTGTTCCCGTTTATAAATATTCCTCGAGAAGTTTTGCTTGGCCGGCCGTGGGCGTGCCAGCGGAGCATTGAAGTTCCCCTTTCACCGACCGACGCGGGCACCAGCTGTCTTTGACGGCGAAGACGCCTGCCGTGTACTCGGTCCTAGGTGTTCCGAGCCTTTCGCCGACTGCTTAACATTTATCCGCTTGCCTACTCTTTTTCGCTTTGTCGTTGGAAACAATCTTCAATAAGGTCCTCCGATTATCGATAACTTCACCGGCGATACAGGATTCCCGCCAATTGAAGTTACGCGGACGATATCGTAAGCTTTTCAAAGTCTTTTGTCCGATTGCAACGTTTCGAGAAGGGTATATCGTTGGCACTAGCTTTGCGCGCTTCCAGCAACATATCTTCTCCGTCTTCGGCGATCTTCGTCAAGGAAACCCGATTTATAATAACAATAGTTGGTAAAGCGTTTATTCGAATCCGATACTTTTCAATCGAGTTGTTCCGATAATAATTTCGTGTTTTTACCAACGCAGCCATTGTTTCTGTAACTGTCTGAGCTTAATTCAGCCTACGAATTAAAGAGGAAGGTCCTAACTTTGCAATGCTGTGAATAACATGTTCAAATACAATATCTGCAGTTGGAACTTTGTACTCGAGTCAAGCTGTAGGCATTGGAAGATTTAAAAAACTGCAGATTTCTTGCAGTTTTTGGTGAGAAGTGTCGAAAATCCTGACAAAACTGCGACTTCTGCGATCTTTAATTTGTTGCAACTAATAACGTCAACTGATTTCTATCAAATTTTCATAAATGTATCTTTACAATTTAAATAATAATGAATTAAAAAATTAGTGACCCGCGATTTCGACGGATTCCATCAACCGAGTGTTAAGGATCGGTCAGTGATTCGATAACGTTGTTAATCGGAAAACAATGGAGCCTGGCCATTGTGTAGCTTTGGGAGCGCCTAACCCCGAGCCGCCGCAGATGCTCGTATCGTAGATGAAAAATAGCCCGCGATTATGCGGTATATAACGAGAAACATCGCGATGCATCAAACGACGTTAATCTCTTTCTGTCGCGAACGAGATTAGCGGGACCGTTTTTGCGGCGCGGCGCGGCAACAGCGCGACCACTACAGAGGCGTCCGATTTGGCTTTGTTTCTGTTTCTGCTTCTGTTACGGTTTCTGTTTCGGTTTCGCTTCGCAGCCGCTCCGCGTGTTCGCCGAGCCCGCTTCCGGTTTCCGGGAGACTTCCGGTTCGCTGGCGTCCGTGAAAAATTGCGCTCGTCCGACGATGGCTACTCGCTGAAGCGTTGCGCCGGCCGATGACGCAAGGCCACGATCAAATCTCGGTTCTTCTGGCCTTCTGTTCCATTTCTCTTCTCGCTCCGACCTTCCACCTCTCCCTCCGCCGTTTCCGCATCCTTGGAACACGTGATCCTCCTTTCCGGTCGAGACTTCGTCGTCTTTGCATCCGTCTTTCTTCTGCTATCGCCTTCGACTTCGCAGACATCCATCATCCGAGATGATTCAATCTGCTGAGATTGAACGGCAGGGTCTGGTGAACTTCGTTTCGATATCGCAGATCGCGGAGACAATACTGGTCTATTCTATTAAAGATCTCGACGCTTTCGCGACCGCCCCAAAAACCTAGAAAGGTTCATAAAATTCGAGAATTTCATTCAATTACGATTGTAAAGCAAACTTATACGCCGTCAACTATTTCTTCAATATTTGTACCTCTAACAAATCTTAAGAAAGCTAGGTAATTATAATTTGATTAGCGTGAAAATTCATTTTTCGAAATTAAATTTTAATCATTTCTGTCGAAGTGTTAACAGAGTTTAATTAAAACTTTAATGAAAAATTGCGAAAAACTTCAGGTCAAGACTGATCGATGGCAATAAAAAAACAATAAGCAGAATAAGGGCCACTCGTTGCTTAGGTAAGAGTAGGAGATTTCTCCATTCGGTTGGCCAAGTCTTAATCACTGATTAGTCGTACTTTAGTACCGCATCAGCTCGGACGTCAATGCTTTAAAACCGCAACTATGGACTCTGTCAACTTGCATACCTCATAATCTATAGTTTCAAACATCTGTACAATTTATGTTAACCAATTAATTGTCTTCGGAATTTCGTATCATGCAAATCGTGTAACGTTCGAGGAACCGAGCTTGCAAAAGAGACATCAAAGGAGTATCCGCCGAGGCGCAGTAGAATTTGAATTCGAAACGAAAGATACGGAAGAACGAGTAAATTAGTGTCGCGTTAACGGGAGCAGATAACGCAGCTCGGCCGGCGAAGATCGTAGAAATTTGATTAAACATGCTGCACCGTAAAACCAACTGCAGATTGTATGCGCAAATGCAAAGTGCATGTCGTCGGCGTCGTTTTTGCGAGTGCGGGCCGAGTCGAGCCGGGCCGAGCCAACAACCGAAGCATCCTCTTGCCAACGCTGTCTTTCGCTTCTTATCGCGCGGTCGTAAAGTGCATTCGCTCTTGATCATAGCGCGTAACGAAAGGCGGTTCTCGAATTATCAGAGTAACGCATTCCGCGATACTTTTGCGAGCCCCTCTTTCGCAGGAAGAATCTTATTAATCGGAACTCCGCGTCCGAGATATTCCGAATGGAAACACGAATCCACTTATCAGTACTAGCACCGTAAAGATTACGGTGTGCATCGGTTAATTGAGACTTACGTTTCCTTACGTTTACGATATTTCTACTTAATTACCTCCTGCTCGGCGGAGAACGAGAAGGTTTCAGTTTTCTTGCTCGAGCGGCGTAGAGAACTGTAATTGATAATTGATTTGTCAGAACGACTTTAACAACCCGATAGAGATTTTTTCGCTTCAAGATACTGCAATTTTGATAATACTCTCTTGTAGTAGCATACTACATGCGGGAGAGGTATTAATACCGTTTTAAAAATTTTAATTTTAATTCTTCCAGATTTTATATTTCAGTGTTTCTGTCGTGAGGAAGAAAATTATACTTGTTGGTTTCATTGAAGAAGTATATTAAGCCGGGTTGGGGAAAAATAGATTTTTGAAATAATGAATAGACTATAGATGTTCGTGTCTTCTCATGTAATACAGAATAGCAAATAAACTCTTTTTGAAATAATAATTACATATGAATATTATGTAGTTAATAATAATTGAAAATACTATCTCCATATGTGACTACTATTTAAGGTAAGTTTATTTGCCAAATTCTGTATATCATCTCTCACCACCCCTGCTATTAAATAATGATATTTGCACAAGTGACGAAAAGCAATTGAAGCCACAGTCGCAACAACTAACTGTAAAAACTGGTGGCAAATAACCGCAGGATGTTCTCTTTGAGGGCAGCACAATTTCCCATCATTAACGTGGAACACTTGCGGACACTGTTCTCCTTGATCCCAGCTTCATTCCACTGGGAACGCAATAACGTCTGGCTCGCCTTAGAAAAGAATCAATTTGCTAGCGTTTCAATTAGTAGCCGCAGGATTTTTCTTAATTCCTTGGACTCGAACGGATAGGGTTTATGCAAGTCGCCGGCCCCTGTTGTTCCCGGTGATTGGAATTCGCTTTTGTCGTTAAGCCAAATCGCGTTTCCAGATTGCCTCGTTACCCCGAGCTATTCCGGACACCTCGGGCCGGGTCGGGCCGGGCCCGGCCGGACACACAGCCACGAAAGAGGAGGGATCGGTTAAAGCCCGTATTGCGAAAGCCTCGTCCAATTATCAGCGTCTACAGGGCTCAAAGCAGTCGAGTCGCTCCTTTATTTTGTTTACTGATAGCTGACAACGCCCCCGATACAGCCGCCGCGGAGGCCAACACGCAAGCGTGCGACACCGAACCGCCGAATTTTCGGTCCTCTGTGGCCACAGACGGAATCGATGCCCGTATTAATTCCGAAACGGAGACAAGCTTCTGACCAGCTCCATTCATGCGACAAAGGTCCGATGCGAACGTGTTGCTCGTTCTAAATCCGTTGCTCTCACTCTCCGAGGTGTTCGACTACGTGTTTCAAACATTTCGAGGATGCATTGCACAGAGCCAGTGAAACTCACAGTTAGACTACGGATTTTTATGCCAGGCAGAAATTGTCTGCATCCATTGCATAATAGAAGAATTACATAAACACGATCTTCTTTTGTGGTTATTTTTTAGAGTTAGAAATAATTCGACGGTATCCGTAAATTTGTTAAACGTTTTTGCTGTCTGTTTGCTTGAGATTTTGTTTTCAAGTTGTCAATAATGGAACAGTTAAATCAAGGAATAGAAAAGATAGTGACTAGAATGCCATTCGAATACAATTCCATAGAATCGACTATTGTTATTTGAACAACCTAAACAAAATATTTCTGAATGAAATTAAATTTAGCTTCTCCATTTTTGGAGCAATATGATACGATTTCTTCGTACAATTATGTATGAATACTCTGGATTATCTGTGCTTATGACAAAATTAACAGGAGTAATTCGAAAAGGAGGAATTGTTTATGAAATCTCTATAGTTTCTGCTTCTTCGACGGACAGAATTTTTATTTCGCATACGGATCCGCTGACTAATAACGACACATCTCGCGTAAAATCGTGGATTTTCGCGTTGCAGCTACCTCGGTTTACGATACCCTTCAAAGTACTGGGCATCGTAATCGAGGGGCCTGCATATTTGACGACCAAGAGAATCGGCGATATCTATTCGCGCGTCAATGGCAAAGAATTTTATAGGCGGCTTCGAGAGTGAACCATAATACCGCTTGACCCGGGCTTCTCACCATTTTATCGTATCCCGGTGATCGTTTATCGATCGGCAGCGCGCGCCGGGTTAGCGGGTCGACCGAACAGCATCGGAATTATCCTACGCGGAGGATCGCCGGTCATCGGCGTAACTAGAAGAAACTTGGCTGAAAGGAAATCGAGGGTCGCCCGGCTCGAAAAAAGATTCTCCCGCGAAAGTTTTCGTGACGGAGACCGCGCCGGGCGGCGAAGAATAGCGAGCGGCGAGCAGAGAGCTACGCGACGCGGAGGAAACTTCGAAAATTCGTTGAAGCAACGCCAAGTCCGACGTGGTATACAGAGAGCACAAAATGGCGGACAGAGTCACGTTTGTCTTACGTTTCTTAGCCCCGCTCGTCCTCCCTCGCAACCCCGTTTGCCGCCGTTTGTTCTTTTGATTCTTTCCAGTCGCTTCGCCGCCGCCGTTGTCCGTCCAACTACACCGACTTCCAATGTAACCCCGGGAATCTTTTCCCGGAAACTTTGGTTATTTAATTTCCTAGCCGCGACTTGCCAGAAGGATCTATCTCTGCCCCCGCTTCCCTCATTTCTTTCGTTCCCAGTGCATTTCGCGCTGCCGGGGAAACGGTTCTACTTGTCGGGCCCCTTATCATGTGCCGGAGATAGCCGACTTTTGTTCCGCGACCACCGGGAATAGAGAAGTCGGGAAACGCCGGACCGATGTGGATTTCAGCATCTAAAGTGTCCGCGGCGACTTTGAAAATTTGCGGAAGC
>CM052149.1:4815059-4984627 GCA_028455555.1 Augochlorella aurata
GATGAGATTGGTTTAACCCTCCGTCCCGTCCGACGTAGTTGGTTCGACCTGTGTCGGATATGACAGCTCGATGCGACTACAGTATGCATTGTAGCCGACTATAACCGAGCATACGCTATGTCTTGTCTCGACACTGACGAGTCTGCTACGACCTGTTTCGGATCTGACGAGTTATTTATGACCTACCTTTGTAGCAATAAACTCTAGCCTACAGCGACCAGTTACGTATCCGACGAACGCGCTATAACCCGTCCAAGATCTGTTTAGTTTCCTTCTCCGAGATCCGAGAAGGTGACTTAGCTTTCGCCAGACCAATAAGTTTGCTGACCTAGTCCAACTATGGTCGGTATTTCGAGACATGTGTGCCATTTCACGTGACACATGGAGCTTTCGTCGTGCCCGATCGGTTTGCTTTGCCATGTCCCAGCGTTGTTCAGTTGCCTATACCTTATGCAGGCCCTGGCACGAGTCGTGCAATTCTTACTGGAGGCGAATTTAGACTCTGCACTTTGGATGTGCATCTCGGACGATGACACAGGTCGACTGTAGATTACGCCGAGATTGAGTGAAATAGAATGCGCATAGCTTGATTGGCTTATAACAGCAATACATGCGAGTTAAAGAGAGGAGGACGGACATGCAAACGTAAACACTTCGCTCTTTCTTTTCTCACGTCCCCACTCTGCTCTACGATGTACCGTAGCTCCATTCTCATATTCTATGTGACATGCGTTTTTTTCATCGAGTTCCACGAATTCGACGAGTCAACTATGACCTACCTCATCGCTATTTACTTACCAGCCACTGGTACGTGATCGAACACGCCTTCCGTCAAGTCCGCGGAGCTCAATAACAAGCAACCTGACCGGTCGACATTCGTGTCCAACGCATTTATTTCTTTATTAAAGCTAACTCGCGTGACCCGCTATCTCGTTCTCGAAACAGCAATGGCGACGAAAAGTCATGGCGAAAGAATTCAATTGCAACGACAACAGTTTACCGCAATTATTCGAACGGGGCCAGAGGGGGAGGCGGGGCGGATATACGCGAAAAAAGAACCGCACCGGTGTATCAAAGGGGGACGACTACTATGCCCTCGTGGTAACAAATACGCCATAGAAAAATAACAACGCATTGTCACGCACGGCTCCTCGCGGTTACGCGGAGTCGCACGCGACACATTCCCCGGTCACCGTTTCCCAGAACTCGCCCCTATCCTGATCGGCTCTTTTGAACGCTCGTTATCATGCAAACGGCGCGTCGCGATACCAGCAAAAAAACCTCTTCGAGGCGAAAGAAAGATGTAGAAAGAAAGAAAGAGAAAGAGAGAGAGGGAGAGAGAGAGGAAGGAAAGTGAGGGTTGAATTCCGATGGAAGCGCATCGGGGGTGGAACAGCTTCTTCGCGGATAAGGATCTCTCTTCGCCCGTTTTTCCGGGAGCCGGCTGGTCGTTTCGGGCTTTCTCGTCGCGCCATTCAATAGTCGCTATCCAAACGAATCTTTCCGTGTAAGGGTCCGCAGCAGAGAGCGTTCAGGCCGGATATTCGTTGTATATACAACGGCCTCCGATGGGGCCGGGTTTGCAACTGCGATCCTACGGCCCTCTTCGTGTACGTACACGGCCTCGGACCGTGTGCACCGCCATACCACCGCCGGCGTATAATTCAGTTTTACCCTAAAACGACTCATTTATATGCGTTCGTTTGATTGAATCTCTCCCGCTTAGTTCTGGCTCCCACTCTCCCACGGGCTCTCCCTCTCTCCGTCGCGTTTCTCTGTCCCGTTTCTCCCTTTCCTCCGGCTTCCTCCGGACGGACCTCCACCGATGCGCTCTTCCCCCTCTAACCCTGTCCTTCCCTCTATTTACGTCTCTCTTCAACCCCTCGCACCGACACCCCTCTTCGTTCGGCGTCCCTCCGTCTCCTTCTGTCTTGCCAGCTCGCTCGTCCCCTCTTTTACACTCCGTTGTTGCCACCCTCGCCGACGCCAACGCGGTTAGCTGTTTCAATTTCCCCTGGCCGCACAAAACTGAAAGGCGTGCCCGTCATCTGCCGTGTCTGAAGCTATGTCCACACGTTGCCAGCCGAGTTACGCCGGCTGCGAGTTATGCTGGAGACACAAGTGCGTCAGGTTCAACGCACGCCGATAATCATCTTTCCTTGTATCTATAAATAAAAATGAGAACAAATCTTCCTTATTTTCTATTAATTATGGTTCGTCGGTTTGACGCTGCACTTGACGGATTACACTTCGCGATGCGCAGATTGAGTTTGACTTATACACCTGGTGAGAGAAGTCTAGTGAAGTTAGAGCAATAAGATTTCAGTAGAGGTCCTCCTTCGCTAACTAACAGCTGCTTTACCGTACGAGCGAAATGCAAATAATAAATTTGTGTTCGGCAATTCTGTAAATGTCGTAAACAAAGCTAGCTGGCGATGTGTGCACGTAGCTTAACGGACGCGACCGTCTATCCGCGCGTCATGCGTATATCGTTTATGGCTGACGTCGGCGTGGACGACGCGGAGGACTTTCGTGCGTTTTGCTCGTCGAGTACTGTTCGACAGACGTTTCTCCTGGAATTGCGATTCGATACTCTTCTAGCGGCTTTATCGGGCGTGCTTCACGGCTGCGAGACACGGAACCCTGCAGAACGCGATCGTTTTGTTCGTTGTAATTCCGAGAAGCGCGAAAAATCGGAGTTCGGGGAACGCTGGTTGCTGGTAGTCGTGCTCGGAAGTATAGAGAAGTAAAATGCTAAATGTTGACCCGAGTTGGCGACAGTAACGCGTAGACGACATTTGATACTGTAAGAACCAATTAATTAAATTTATTAGAGCGAGAAAGGCGTCTAATCTTTACTAATCTTTGTTAATTTGAAACATCATTTTTTGGGTGATCAGTTATTATTCTTTTAATTGTTATTACGTATTCTCACTCGTGTACTCGATATTATTTTGTATTGTGTAATGAAGGATTCATCTCATTAAACAATAAACAGTATTATTATTATTATTATTATTATTATTATTATTACTATTAGACTGCAGATTTTATACTGGAAGTATTTAAGAATATTATTACATCATTAATGATTTATTAAAATTATTATAAAAAGTAGAATTTAAATTTTATGAATATAACTCCAACCAATAACAATAATCTCTCGACATTGTCAACTTTTCCAATTCGTATCCATCTAGTAGGAGCTGTTTGTTGGGACAATTATTTATCTTGCGAAAAATTTCGTAGCGAGCACGATATTTGTCCTCTTTTCGCTCGTATGTTATAGCGCGTTTAAAAAGCGACGCGATAAATGTCTAGCGATACATTGAATTACGCGATGAATAATTATTTTTCGTCCGGCGTTCGTATATCGGGCAAGAACGCCGGTAAATTTTCGCAGATAGAATGGTCAT
Source organism: Augochlorella aurata (assembly GCA_028455555.1). Lineage (NCBI taxonomy): Eukaryota > Metazoa > Arthropoda > Insecta > Hymenoptera > Halictidae > Augochlorella > Augochlorella aurata. The sequence goes on from CM052149.1 coordinate 4,818,476, forward strand.
TGAAACGTATGGTCGGACGAGAGCGATCCGTTTGTTCTAATACAGATGCATTAATTCCGAGTTGCTCGGCTCCAGTCGCACACTGAGCTGCGCGCACACGAACACACGCACACACACACACACACATACACACGCACTCGTAACAATTGCTTTTAATTGCATCGACCGTCCAGTTAATTGTCTAGACAACGGGGCTTGATTGAAGGCGCTACAGCGAAACGAACAGGGACCGGTAATGATTCTCAAACTTTTCTTCGCTTCTCCGCGTCGCGTCGCGTCGCGTTCGTATAACGTTGTTAAGGGCGCCGATATTGAATAATTTATACCGAAATATGCATGAAAGAAAAAACGTTTCTTTGGTTCAATTAGCGCCCCGTCTCGGGGATAGTTTCGCTTTGTAATTTCATTAAATTCGCGGCAGCGCCGGCGAGAGAGAAAAAGAGATATCCGGTCACGGTGAAACGGTCACGGTGAATATTCAGAGTGATAAAATTTGCACAGTCGAGTGGCATTTCCATACCCCGGGACACAGTTTCGCGGGAAATAAGTATTTTTGCCCATCCCCCGCCTCATGCCTACCCGCCGGTTAATCATTTCCTCCATATTAGTGTTGTTCCGACGACACTCCCGCGTCGATATCATTTTAGTCGGAACAGCCCGATTCGATTCCAGAACAATAACTCGGAGATTGTACAAATCGAGCAGACGTTGATATTCATGAGAAGTCAGGGGGGCGAAGGTATAATTGCGTTACACTGCCGGCTGTCTCCCGCGGATCTCCCACCCTCGTTTCGATCCATGCCGAATAATCAGTCGCGTTCTACGCACTTCCGCCCCGGCAACTCGCGAAATTGCGTCAAATCGTGCTAAGAACTGCGCCACGCAGCGGCCTATTAAATCGTTAATGTCGAAAAATTTGCGACATGAATCTGCGAGGCTTGTCCTACAAACGCATTCATTTATTGAATATACTGGAATAACTGAACTACGGATTTTATGCATTTATGACAGAAATGCAAAGGTCAAATACTAAACTGGAGAAACGTTAGAAAAATTTAAGGGTATTGTTATATAAGTCTCAAGTTTTTGCGATTGTTAAAAGAGGAGATGTATTTTCATCTAACTTATATTCTCTACAATTAACATAGACAGTTTTTATTTTATGTAAATATGCACTGTAATAACTGTATGTCCTTATTTCCAAGATATTCGTAGGCTCACCATTTTCGGAATGGTTCAGGAGCTATACTGAAACTTGGGAAATGTATCCAAGTTGCACGTGTCATACATTATCGAAAATATTGCAAGCTCTTCACACTTTCTACGTGATGCAGTAGATACAATTTTCAAACAACTGTCACTCAAAAGCTAGGAATACGATTGACACTCAAAAATTTGAGAATATAATTTGAACGCTCTAGAACCTCGTTTCTTTTATTGGAATTCGATATTTCGCTTCCAGTTGTATCGCATTAATAATTAATTCCTCTTCCTCAAAAATAAACAATGTGCTTCATTTAGACCCAGCGTGACAGCAGAGAGTGAAATTGCTCAGCATTTAACAGTCTCCCTCAATTATGTCTCATTTATATCAAGATCCCGGTCTCAGTGAAGAGAAATGGCAAGTAAAGTCACGAATGCCATGAAATTGGTAAAAATATCCATTTTTTACCTCCCGTTTATATCGACATCTCGGTTTGCATAATTTCTCGGTATAAAAATTCGCCGTTTAATTATTAGGTTTTAAAAAATGATCCAGCTAATCTTGGGACGTTGATGGACAGATCTTGTGCAGACTGTCGCGCAAATAGTTCATTTTGCCAAGAGAGCGACGACCGGCGGAAGGTTAAAAGCGATCTCACCCTTGACCGAACGGCTGAATAATCTCGCCGGTTTTGTCTTGAACGCGGAAGGATGGTTCTCGCGTTCTCGCATTACGCGGCGACGAGATTTTTCGTTTGCCAGGTTGACGCCGGTAATTGACATCTCGAGGGGTTAGCGACGTCGCGCGGCCGGTCGAGAGGGGGTGGGGGTGGCGTCGCATCGATCGAGGTTGACGGCGCAGAATGCTTTTCGGTCTAGGCCGTTTATTCCGGTTGCTTGCCGGCCGCCGGCTAATTACTTCGGTTAACTGCTCGTGAAAAATGCACTACTGGCCGAATCCCCCGAAACGGAATGTATAATCAGGCCGGATTGGCCGGCGATCGAGGGCAGGAATATGCGACGGGGACGGCACCGATCGTTTCGAACGGACATCACTGTAATCACTGGTAATGCAGATGGCGGTGGCCCGTCGATGAGCGCATCGACAATCAGCTATATAATTAGAGGCCCCGACCACCAATTAAGCAGCATTCATTGGCCGCGCCGATCGTTACGCCACCGCCGCGCCGGTAAGCATATTGCCGTGAAAAATGTACACGCCGTCCGCTAAGCGTTGCTTAACACGGCTATTCGCGCGATTATCGATTGCGGGCCGGCGATGGCTCGCCCCGAAAAATTATTCCGGCGACAGAAAACGCGCGTCGATGCGCGTCATTATCGCGTCGAGCAAAATTAAACCGCACGTCCACGGCGATTCGTCCGCGGACCGGCGAAACTTTAATAGTTTCCCGACGGGATTCTTCGAAAGAGTAGCGCGCCTCGGAACCGAAATTGGTTCGAAAAGTTCGAAGGTCTTGAATATTTTACGTTCGAGATCATTCTGGCCGACGGAGGCGTTCAATTAAGAGATAATATTATCCTTTTTCGCGGAGATCTTCGCCAATTTCGAAACGCTGCGGGCCGTCCGGAGCGGGAACATTTTCGCAAACTTTTTAAACACCTTCTCTTTAACTATTTCAGTCGTTAGCACTCGGAAGGATCTTCTGATGTATGTACCTGCCAGCGACTCGTAGCAAATTTTGAAAACATTGCGAGCTTGCTGCACACAGTTTCATTCAAATAAAAATCATTCTATTACTGCGAAATTTTATAGGAATTATAAATAACACATCTCGTATTTTTGTTTATGCATCTTTCACGATTATCTTGCAGAATTAATTAATTATTATAATATTCAATGTTTTTATTAAAATTCCATACACCGTGAAAAGATTTCCGAAACGAGCCTGCAATCTCTGAACGTTCTAAACAGCAAAGGCACATAAAAGTTTCAAGATCCAAGGCTTCGACGCAGGAAAATCTGCTAATCAAGTTATTTCTGCAATAATAAAAGAGGCATAAAGCACACTACGGCGACGCTATAGATTTCTACGGCATTCCTTTAAATGTTAACGCATGAAGGAAGCAGAAAGCTTGTTTATAGCACTGCACGTAAACGTGCCTCTCTTTTAGTGCTTCGCCCCATTTTGTTTCATGTATTTCGATCAACCTGCATCGACGCAACCGAGGTTTTATTACTTCACCTTTAACCTTCCGCGGTGCCGAGCATTGAAAGGTGAAAGCGTCTAAATGCGATACAGACTTCAATTATTCAGCAGTTAGCCTAATTCTGTGTATTATACACTACATAGCCATCTGCTGAATGGCAATTACAGTATGCAATTATGTATGTAAACAATTTGCCAAACACCTGCATGAATATGATACTGCGTTTGCGTGATCCGTGGTGATTGGTTCCGCTTTATGCAGTTTGCTTCTTTAAATGACTCACTTAACACTTTGCTGTCAAAACAGTGTCAGTGAGACACGCTAACTACTCGTTTAATAATTAGACTGCGGATTTTATGCATTTGTGGGAAACATGTATAGGTGAAACAAAGAATAGTGAACAAATCAAATCTATATTTAATGCTAATATGCACCGTAATATACATACTACTAATAATTCCAGTAGGGATTTCATAGCTTAATAAGGAAAACTGAAAGAGCAAATTAGCTAAATTCTAGACGACATAATAGTACTATTGCTGCAATATCTAGAAAGATGACAAGAGGAAATGTAACTAGTCCAAGTTCAGCAAACGATGAGAGACACGACGGAAGGGGAGGAACAAAAGAGGATCAGAAGCTATCATCGGGTTCGAAATCGAAGAGACACGCGTCCCATGGCTGCGACGTACATTAGCCGGTATCTATTCACCATTCGACGTTATTTCGGACTTCGGTATCCACTGTTCAACAGGCAATCCCGCTTAAGAGTGCCCGACAGCGTAGAGACGGCGGCGCTCGTTGGCGAGCGGTTGCCAGAAATCGCGGCCATTTCTACGGTTCGCGGCCGGCACGTCGACGAGAAGAAGATCCCGCCACAGTCTCGTCTTATCGAGAACGGGAACGAGAACGATCCACGTCGACGGGCGAGCTCCGCCTCGCGCGATTACACCATCCCGGTTCCTATTTCTCTCTTTCGATTCCGCGAAGAACAAACACCGATCGGGAATTCGGTGCTCAGCGTGTGCCCGGTGCAGCACGCGGCCCAATTTCGACACGATCGATCTCTGCTCCGAACAGCCGGCCGAATTTCTTCCTCGACGTCGCTACAAAATGACCACTATCGGCATGAACAATCGTCGCGTTTCATCTTGGCAATGGCATTCCGCACGAGAAAGAGAAAGTACGGATGCGCCTCGCGTTTAGGACGGCTGCTGCTTTTACCTGGCGGTTCGACGGGTTGACTGGCGTCGTTTATCTCGCTGACACAGTCTTCTCGGCAGAAAAACTGGTACGATGGTAAATCGGCGATTAAATGGCTCATATTGGTTCGCGGATTGTAGGCATTCGCGGGGAACGGCAGTACGGAACAGACGTGATTGTAACATTGTCTAGTATATCAACTGAAATTACCAACTTCGGTGCTATTAGGAGATTATTCGAACGCGATGGTTGTCTGTTAACCTTGACAGCCTAAACCAGACATTCTAATACAATCTTTTAATAATTTTTTTATTATCTTCTTTTTTGTTTCTTTTATTTCGTCTTAGCTCTCAAATATTCAAAACATCTTAACATTTCTGAATATATTTTAGTTTTCACTAAAGCTACGAGTTGAGCAGCAAATTTTTACGAATGACAAAAATACACTTCGTATTAAACAAAATATTGCCATTTCTTCACGACGAGTATACTCGTCAGAAACAGAAAAATTGGTTAAAGAATTGATATCGCTACTATTGTAACCCTGGCTCACGAATATACTACGGATTTTCCTTCAAAATGAAAACTGTCTTCATCGTCTGCAAAAAATATGAACTACATAGCCAGTTCTTTTTTTTCTTTAATAACTAACAGGACGACATTTTTCAATTCTCCTAATGTTTACTATTTTAAATTAACTATCCAATTTTCCCATAAATGCATAAAATCCGCAGTCTTTTCATGAATCACACGTACTGAAATCAAATTCGATGCAAGCATAGGAATTAATGACCGCAAGAACAGATGATGGCAAAGAATGATATCATTGCAACGAACGATATCCCACGAAAACCCCAAAGCCAGGAGAAACTACTAAAAATAATTTCATTCGCAGAAATCTCTCCACCGCGGCCGACATTCCTTTTAGTTTTCTCTGTTGCGCTTATTGCCGCGCGTTTCTCATACGTATCCGATGCGGAAAGCCCGGCCGCGAGACCGCGGCCACTTGAAATTAAAAATTCTCCGGCCGCCGCAATAGTTCAAACGGCGGGACGTAAAGTTTCGCGGCCGGTAAACAAGTTTATGACAACCGGGTGGCGGCGCGGGCGAGGCCCGTGCCCGTCAAACGGTTTCCCGGGATCGATAATATTCGCCAATAAAGTCGCCCATAAATCAGTTGGCGCGTACGAGGGCCCGGCGTAAATTCACCGACGAATTCTCGCGCTCGTGCGCCGGCCGCTTTATGAAACCGCTGCCCGGGAGAGGCGACAACGGCATCAGAAAAACAGAAAAAATGGAGAAAGGGGTGAACTGGAAGGAAAGAGGAGGAGACTGGATCACCGTTCTATCGGCTTGATTTTATCGCAGGGGTCGGTCGCGCGCGCGATCCATCTCTTTTAGGTCCACCTTGGCAAGGGTGGAGCGTGTGTTCTCCGTAGCGGTTTTATTCGTCTAATAGTTTTATTATTATCCGGAACGTCTATCGGCAGCGATACGGGGGATGTATCGGCAGCTGTCGGCCGCGCACAGAGACACGCTCGAAACCGACGCGATCCGGCACACGGACGAGGTGAACACGCGCACACCGAGGCGTGGGTTTAGCGCGCGCCTTCCGTCGCTGACTGAGAGAGAGTTTAATACGAGCGGGTGACCATAAAGCCCAGGTTCCGCTGGGCAAGTGGACGTCGCGCGTCGGTGGTAGGCAGGCTGGCCAGCGGAGGAGGATGGGGTTGGGCATCGGGGCGGTCCAGGTGTCGATATAATCGAGAGGCTTGCTTGTCATCAAAGTGCCCCCGTGGTTCTAGGAGCTCGCGACGCCGCGGCTCGACTCGGCTCTACTCGGCGCTAGTGGTCTGGCGAACCAGCGATCCGTGGACAAAATTATTTTAGCGTTGTTTCAAGACTTAAGCTTATAGTATAGTAGGCCGTTGAATTCGTCCCGACACCATCTAGAATATTATGGAGTCCAAAATATGTATTAACATTTAAACATTCGAGCTGACCAGCATGGAAAAAACTTTTCTGTGGAGGATTTTATATTCTAACTTGTAGAAAAGTGTATACTGACCAACTTTTGTTAAGAACATGTTTTTGGCAGATCAATGATAATGTCTGAAAATCATGTATGTCTGCATGTCTATTTTTTGAGTACCACAGAGCCGAGGTGTGCGGGGGATGCACTTGAAACTGATATGCCCTTGATAACAATTGGATCAGCTTTTATATAAAACCACCCTCATTTGAACAATTTTTCTGTAAGCCTTCTTAAAGTTTGGATACATGATCTTAAAAAATGGACACATGATACATAAAGAACGAAAATACACCAATTTACCAATAACGTAATACAAACTTATATATTGATATTCTATAATAACTAGTTTAAAAAGTTAGTTCAGAACTGTCTGAATCAACTAGTATTATAGATTTCAAAGCCTTGGGGGATTGTAAAGCCATTCGAAAAAAACAATCGTTCAAAGTATGAAAGTTGCAAAATTGACTTTTGGCCATGAATCGGTGCTTCGCCAGACCACTGTGCAGCGTGAGCGGCAACAACGACGACAGCGCCGACGCCGACCGGCCCTGCCGGCCGTCCGGCGGCCCTCGTTAACGCAAAAACGCGAGAGATGATGGATGGATGCTAAATTGCATTAATTAAATCCAGCGTGACACCCTAGGCCGCCACCGACGCGCCGCCAGCCTTGGTATCACTCGGCGGACCCACCTCGGGCTTGCTTGTCTCTGTGATCGAGGCGTGAGCCGTTTAACGGGGTGTGGGTCACTTTGATGATTACACCCCGGTACAGACCGCTCGCCCCCCTCTGCCCCCTTCTGGCTTCCTTCCTTCATCACCTTCGGCCCTCTCCCAACTCCAGAGAGATCCTCTCGTCCTCCTCTTCCTCGCGTCGTCGTCACCGTCGTCGATGCCACGGACCGGTTCACGCTTGAACCTCTGTCCAACGACACAGGGAAACGTCTTAACTATCAAAGTCCTCCTCGACGGATTAGGCCGCAACGCGATACGAGTGCCTAGAGCACTCCAAGAAGGATACCGGAGCCTTTTGTCTTTATTGAATGCCGATCCGCCGACGATGTTGACGACCAACGAACCTTGGCATAATTTCGCGCGGCCACCGTCGACTCGGTTCCCTCCCTTTGATCCTCATTCGTTTAGCCTCTGCCTCGTTCTGTATCGGAAAATAATTTTCTAGACCCCCGACCGGATCGACGATTCATTATCTATGGATTTTAAATACCTGTCTGCATCGTGGCGCCCTCCTGCGAGTCTATCGCGGTTTTTCTCAGTGGACGAGTCAAAACAAATCTTCTGCCTTGTTCGCAGCGCAGTGGAACTCCTAAGGGGAACGAGTTCTTTTATGAGTTTTGCTTTTATAGATTAGTTTGTAGAAACTTGTGATTGTGAGGATATGCAGGATAAGACACGAAAATTTTGTTAACGAAGGAATTCGTTTCCGAATTTCGTCGGAAATGCTGTGATTGCTAGTCTGAGAATATTTGACGTCACAATTATTTAACACTGAACTTACCAGTGAAATTACGGGTCATTCTGACCACTTGACACAGTAGTCTATTGACGTTTTTTAGTTTAAGATTAGTGACGTTTTAAAGACTCTTTTGTAGAAAATGATTGATTAGATTTCTCAATTGAAACACACACTATATTAAATTAAATAAATGTTTAAATAAATATATTACTGGTAGTAATAAGTTTTCTTTATCTATCATAAAAATATTATGGTAATAATATTATTATTAAATATTATATAATATTATAAAAATCTTTCTAGAAGAGATTTTTAGCTACATTTCTTTATTGAAACATATATTATAATATAAATCATACCATGTTTAAATAAATCCATTCTTGGCATTGTTGTAGAACAGCATACATTAATCGCAACCAGAGCTCGGTAGTTCTAATGTTAATAAATAAATCCTTGCATTTTGAAGATCTATAATTGCTGTGTATTGGTTTAGAGTTTAAAGGTGCAATAATTATTTTATAATTGAGTAGTCTATTCTGTCTACCCTCGTGTCACAAAGAAACGAGGAGATCCAAAAGGAAATATGTTTCATCTTCCTTCCGACGGTCTAATTGGAAAGGAGGAGCCTAAATGAGTGTAGCCAAATAAAAGAGCACCGTGAAGCTCGCGTGGCAGAAAGTAAGACATTATCCGTTGCCCCCTGTGTCGAGGAATCGCTGGATTTCGATCTTCGACGGCTCGAAGCGGATGATGGGATCCCGAAGCTGTCGGTTGCCATGTGTTTCGACGGAGAGATAAGTGAGGGTTACGATGCGTGGATATTAGGTATAATTTAGCAGGCTGGAACGCGATCGCCGGCTCAGAGGCGGGCAGAAAGAAAAGATTGGAGAGGATGGAGAGGATGTAACCATGAGAACGATCTCTTCAAAGTTAGCACCTGCGAAACCGCAATTACTTTTCTGAAAGTTTTTGCAACGTTTTGGAAATCACGAAGAGCAACTGAGCAAAAGATTACGCAGAAAGGAATAGAGTTGGCACCATAAGGATTGAATCGTGATGCGATTTTTATGCAAAATAAAAATTGTACGCATCAATTGGAAAAAATAGAAGCTAATAGACTGTTCTTCCATACTTTAATAATTTTAATAGATCAACAATAACTCATCGGAATTTTTCGATTCTTTCAATATTTTTAATATATGAACTTGCAGCTACTCAATTTTGCAATAACTGCATAAAATCCGCGGACTGATAATGAATCGTGAAGGCGATATCCCTCGGGCGATAGGGACAGGTGGAAATAATAAAAGCCAAACAGCAGAAGTTCGGCGCAATCGAGCTGCCAGTGAGGGGATCGCGTGCGGCGAACGAACCGCGGCACTTGAACGCGGTGGATCGATGTTAAGAAGCAATTGGGACGGTTACGTTGTCGCAATTAGAGGCCCTTAATGACGATCTAATGATCTCGGCCGCCGACGTTCCTGAACAATGGGCGCCGAAAGAGTCGCGCGAAAGTATGGTTAATATTTCATCGGTTGCGACGCGCAACAACCTCCGCCGATTAAAAGGGGTTGGAATTATGGAATTGGGTCGCGGTAATTGTTGAATGTTTCAAGACCGGACGCCTTGCTTTCTTCGACGGTCGCGCCTCGCGTTTACTCAATTATGCTGGATGGACCTCTTCCGTCGTCCAATCATTATCGAGCTAAACGAAAGAAAATTTTAGGGGATGTGCAGGAGACGTATCGAAATTACTTACTAGCCTTTTCAATCGACAAAAATTTTAGTAACACTTCGGTGGCGTAGTAGAATAATTTTACAATTTCAAGAAAATGGTTCGATGCATTGTCGAAAATAAATCCACGAAAATTCACAAAGGGGGATGAAAAGTTCTCAGTACACTGTTCCTTAGAAGAAACAGGCGCGGCACTTTTCATCTTGTCCCCCCGTTTCTTCGGTCGATGGATTTCGTTGATATTTAGGACGACAAATATTTTCGATTGGTAGGCACTGAAACGGGGAGTCGGCGACTCGCGCGTCGGACCGCGACGGAGTGTGGGAGCATCAAAGGCGCGCGAAGTATCTCCGCGGAATAAGAGGATAATGCGGACTCGATTCGACGTTCTTGAATATTTAATATCTCGCGAAAACCTTCTCGCCGTGCGCGCTTTTTGCGACGTACCCAGATATTCGTCCCCATTGAGGCGGAACTAACGAAGGATCAGCTTCTGTCTGGAGTAATATCGAAGACGCATGACTGATCGTACCCGATTGATCTCGTCGCCACGCCGCACGCGCGGGATCGCTTAATACTGCCGGATTTTATGGTCTCCCGACTCTCAAAGAATTACCAGGCCGTCGAAAAGAGGATGTGGGGATAACGTGAAAATATTTTCACCGAAAATATGGACTCGAACCGAGTGGACAGTCTCGTTCTGATTATACAGGCACCCGGTTAACATTTCGGCCATGACCCCTTCCCGTTCAACAGTTAATCTCCCCTCGGGCAGGTTTAGAACGCCAGCGAAAGTGAAGCCTCTTTTCGTCTTGTTTCGGAACCAGACAAATCCTCCTGACAATTCCGGGCAGCAATTGTCATTTACTTCTGGATATAAAGCATATGAATTGCATCATTTCTTCAAATGGAAATGCATATTTTTTATCGCATAGATCTTCTGGATGGAGCGTCGCTCCAGCAAAGTTGCACAAAGTAATCTAGAAATGTCCTGGGTGGCATCGGCGAGGTTCCGTTCGAAATATGGGTTTCTCGGTGGCTTCATAAATCAAGAAGCGGCCGTTAAACAGCGACTTAACTTGGTCGAAACTTATCGGGCCCTCCGTAATTACGTGTTGGCACGTGAATCCATTCAGGCCGCCGCACCGGTACTCCATAAGTCAGCCCTGCCTCTATGGGAACTCGCTGAAATTTCCCGTCGAAATTCGCGAGAGCTCGTCGCCCGCTATCGGGGTCCGCGTCACGAAACACTGTCCGGCGGATGAATGGCGCCGAGACAGCCGGCGAATACAATAATACCTTCTTTCTTATTCAAAGCCGAGGCTCCCTAAGAACTTCTCAAGTTGGAATGCCGTTTCTCTCGGATGTGTCATTCACGTAAACATGACAGGGTGTATTATACGTGCTCGTAGCGGGTTTTGCATTGCTTCCGCGCTTGAACGCCGTTGGCGCATTCAGACATTCGATTACGTCGCCTTGCCGAAACGACTGCCGGTAGTTATGCGCTCGTCGAGCTCCCGGTGCCGTTCGCGTTGTAATTTCCAACGAACGTGCCCTGTAATGCGCCCTTCTTTTTTCTCCTTCCCGGCCGGGAACCCGCTGAAACGCTAATTTCCGGCTCTTCAACCAGGAATTCTCCTATCGCGCAACACTTCTCCGCTTTTCAGTTGCCGAGTGTTTTGCGTTGCGGAGGAAAAACCCGTTGCGATCGGCCATTGTTCGTCGAGTCCGCTTAAATTGATTTAACGGTGGATGACAGTTATTATCTCGATGATAATTTACAATGCTCGGTGGAATGCTATGCACTTGTGCTGATTCTGTGGACTACGGATGCATACAGAATTGATAATGATGGAAGAGTAAAGGAAAACAAAGGGAGCGTTTCGTCCTGGTCCCGTTCGAGGACTCATCAGTAAGACTATTTAGCGTGGGCTGCCTTAGACACGGGTTGTCGAAAGGACAGTTGAGGACGATGTACTATGTATGGGGTGGTTTACACGATTGCTTCAGATCATAATAAATGAGAAAGATAAATGGTTCGAAGAGCACTACGTTCGTGGATCATTAAATATTTTTTAAGTGCGTCAGTGCATCTAAAATTAACAATTGCATCATTTTTTTCAATGGAAATGCATATTTTTTATTGCATAGATCGGTTCGTCTGCTTAATCTACATATAAGATTATTAGGGTATCATGGTAAAAAAATTAGTTCTCGGTATATTTTAAAAAATGTCTTTACTGAAGAAAGTACTCAAACGCGTCTCCATTATATCGTAAACATTTAACATTTTTATTGTTTACATAATTCCGTTCAAAATTCTCCAAAATTTGTTCAAATCCCGTAAATTCTGTAGAGTGATAACGGTAGATAATTTAACTGCAGTTACGGGAAGAATGGAAAACGTTATCAGAAATGTTATCTTTTAGCAAAAACATTTTTGAAAATATTTCGAGAACCGACAACTTTTTCGCCATGACGCCGTGAACATTTTTGTAGCGACGTCGGCATGTTCGACTCCGTGGAACCTTTCGGAAATAATTACCGAATCCGGTGCTATCGATCGGTTTGTTTCACCGGGGGAATGTTTCGACAGCAATAATCCAAGCAAACGGCGTTCCCCTCCCCGCGAATCGAAATTCCGCGCGGAGAGCGTTACGGCATTATCGAGGCCGTTTCGAGGAGTCCGGGAGCCGGCACTCGAGTTTAACGAAATCAATGTATCGAAACACGTCGTAACGTATTCCCCGGAGGGCTCGAGGAGTGGAAGTTCAAAGCCCGTGAAAATTCGCGGGGCGCCGCGCGGCGCGGCATCATCATCGACATAGACGGGTCCGCTTCGCCCCGAGGCCGAGGCGGCCTCGTGCGTGTTCGCCCGCGGAACAGGAAGCCGTGGCGGATTGTATGAATAAGTCGATATGCTAATGCACAAACCCTCCAAGTTAGCCGAGCGTGGACAGAGGAGAGCCGCCGAAGAAAGTCGCTAGGCATATCCGCGCGAACTCCTACCCCTCCCCCCGTGGCGTGAAAGAAGAGACAATCTAGTATTATCGTGACGCACGAGACAATTTCGTACTATCCCGCCATCTGTGGATAGCGAATGCAGGGGCAAGTGTTTCCGATAATTGAAGGACATTTAAATGATGCCACCAATTTAGACGTGAAATATTTGAACAAGAAGGATCAACGTGATGCGACGGGAGCGACGAAGAAATGATGAAAACGACAATGAAAACACGCAGATATAAATTTTTGTGAAAATCAAATCATTTGTTCAACTATCCACCATATCGTTTTTTCAAATTTGAAATTCAGATTCATAAATCCGTCAATGTCTTACATTTTGACCATGATTTCGGACTTCTGTACCACTGTGCGACGCAGCGCGCGCGCTTCTTCGCCGACATTACCGCCCTCGGTGATACAGACCACTTCCTTTGTTGTTGGCCCGGCAGGGAGGGGAGCCGAGAAGACGCGAGGGAAGTCGTAAGAATTTTAGAACAAAGGAAAAGTGAGCCAACCAAGTCCACGGCGAGGGGCGGCGCGGCGCGACGCGGAGCGTGGCTTTCCTTAACTCGGTCTAGCATGCTCCGGGCACGAGCGAGCACCCGCGACCAACAAATCTACCGGTCGCTATCCCATTTCATTGAAATAGTTTAGAATTGCATGAGTTTCCCGAAGAAGCGGACCCGCTCCCTTTGTCGTTTCTCACAGGACCAGCCGGTTCTCTCGCCGAGAGTTTTAAGCGCCATCCAGCCCGCCTTTTTTCGAGCCGCCTGGCAAATCGCTGGAAAAACCGTCCACCGTTCGTTCACGACCGCGAAATATAAATGCGAAATATAAACTATCGGCCCACGACAACGGCAGACCCGCGTAAATGGCAGGGCATCGCGAAGAAACCGCGGAAGAATTTCCGAGGGTGTACGGAGTAACTTTCGCGCGACGTTTTTGAAGCTGTCGCTTGGATCCGCGAAGATTTATCGGACTTCGCCGAACAGTTTGCTATCAATTTGGATAAGTTTTTACAAAATCATGCATTATGGCAAATAAATGGTTCATTGGCATTTCACGGGGGCTTGGAGCAGTGGAGACGAATATTGTGGGCTGTAATTTCTGTAACTTTCTATTGATTTCTTTTCGGGAATAATTAACTTCATATTTATCAAATAAGACATATGAAATTGTTTTATTCAAAAATAAACGAAATAAAAGTATATTTCATATTTTCATATTAAAATATTATTATATTCTTTCATCTTGTTTATTTTTTAGTAAAACAATTTCATATGTCTTGTTAGATAAATACACGCAACATTTGCAATTCCGTTATCGCACTATTTTGGTGTTCAGTTAATCCCTCTGAAATTTTTAGCTCGTGTGGACAATAGGCAGCAATTCAAATAAAAAATGAAAGCATCGCGTAACAGTAAAATGGACAAACCCGTTTAATGGTACAGTCATCGGTGCGTTGTTTTTTCAAGCCACTGCGAGATGTTCAATTTGAATGTACCTCCGATAGAAAACCGCATGGTCTATAAATGTCGTCGTATAAATACCGTCGACCCATAAATATTCGGAAATCGCGAAAAATCGAATATTATTTAAAAGCACGCATTTTTCGTGCATTTTCATCCGGCGATGTCTAGCGAAACGCTGTCAGGAATAGGATCAACTCTTAAAATATGGCGAGAAGCTAATTCGAGGCTCTGCATCGGGAATAGATTTTTTTCTTATTAAATTTCGGGCTGCAAATACTTTTCGCGACGAGTTTCGACGGACCGTAAATCCGCTTTATCGGCGCCTACGAATTTGTCGCGCGTTCCTTTTCGTCGTTTCAACTTAATACTCTCTGGCTAGAGGGAATTAAAATAATTTTTTATCTGGTCATTACGCATGAATTATGTCAACGCCGTGAATCACCATTGGAAATATTTTAGCGATTAAGCTTGGTACAGTTTCCAGCGAGATTAGAGTGGAATTTCGCTGCCCCCGTCTCCCTTCCCTCGCTTCCTCTCTTTTCCTTTCTGTCTCGTGGTTCGCAAGAATGCCGAGCAACTCGTTAATCTATCACTCGCAGAATCGTCCTACTTAACCCGGCTCTTAAAGTTTCCTACGTGCTATTTAAATAGTCGAGGTGCTGATGTATAGCGGCGCGTGTATTTTCGACAGCTAATTCTAACGTTACCGATAATTAAGCCAGACCTGATTATTACCGTGGAAACTTCTTTTCGCGCGGAAATCTTTGCCTTCGTTCGCGAACTGTGGGAATCCGTTTCGCCACGGTTCCTAATTGGATGTTGGTACTTCGCCGGGCAGAATCTCCTCGCAGATTTTAACATCTGCGGCCACTTTTTGCAAATTGCCTTTTCAAACGGCTTACGCTCGTCGACCTCGAAAATCTCATCCTTTGCACTGAAATATCGTATCAGACTCGTTACGAAGATTTCGAACGTAATAGTACTAAATATATTATTCGCTTCTTATAGAAAAATGTTCCAAATAAAAGTCGTAGAGAACGGAGCACACGCTTCAGTTAATTTGTTTCTATATTGCTTTTTTATCAGGTTTTAAAAGTCGCTTTGATTTATTTATTCATGATACATAAAATTTGATTATACTACTGGAAAATTATAAATTCAAGGCAAACAGAATTTCTTTTGCAGTCGCTAAAGAGCGAAGCGACTCTAAATAAAACCTAGGAAAACGACGAAGAGTTTTCAATAATCCGGACATACTTATCGCAAGGCTCGAGCGACGAAGTAAGCCTTATTCAGATCGGCGTAAGGGAAGACCGCGGGGGCGTTGTGCCGTGGAATCATCCTTTGCAATAGAGACCGGATAAGGGTGTTTCAGGCGAGTCGTCGCGACTCCATAATTCAGGGCATTGTTGCAAGTAGAGTGCCGGTACGTAGGACGGTCGTTCGGTATTGGCCCCGCGTGGTCGAAAATTTTTCATGCGCGCCATAAAAAGCGCCCCCGGGGGCGAGGGTTAAGAGAAATATCAGGGGTGACGTTCCCGTAGCGTTCGTTCGGCGCTCGAGTCGGCGAGTGACTCGGATCGGGATTGGGAGGAACTTGGACACCGTGGAGTCGCGGAGCACGAGCTGGCCGAAGTCGGCCGAGGGTAGCCGAGCTCTGCCGAGGAGCGGTGAACGCGGCAACTCGCGCTTCGCGGCAGTGGCTACAGTCGTGCCGCGGCCTCTGCAGAGGGAGGTCTGTACAGCCGGTGTCGTTTGCGGTAGCCTCGCGAGAGAGCGTTGTCGAGCGCGTGTCGCCAGATTTTCACCTGTGATCGGCCATGATAGAGTGACGCTCGGCGAAGGAATCGTGCGAACAATCGGTCCGGACCGAGAAATTCCTTAGAAACAAACGAGAGCGTAGCGTGCGATCGAGAGGATCGTGGGCCGCGCAACAGATGCGAGGTCAAGCGACCCGTTGCGGCCCGACAACTTGCCCACGATTTCCTGCGGCCGCTGACTGGCCTCCGCGAGTGTGCACCGGGGTTCAACGATCGGTGCATCGTCGGTCTGCTACGTAAGCCGATGACGTAATATGACGCGCAACGAGTGTGCATCGCGCTTGTCGGTGACATAGACCAGCTCGGACCAGATGTCCGTTGAATATTTCACCGGCGAGTCCCTGAACAACCGGTGTTCCCATTCGCGAACAGTTCTCGAAGCTGCGGAGATCGGAGCGTACCTATTGTTCACAGTGGCTGCCGATCGTGTGCGCGAGTCCTTCGGAGAAAGTGAGGGGAGTTATGGTCGCCGCGTCGAGCCCTGGATCCTCGCTAGGGTAGACCCTTCTCTCTCCTTTTCTCTACCTGTCTGAGGACACCGGTTCGGAAAGAGAGAACGAAGAATTCCTTTGTCCTCGAAGGCCCGGAACGATAGGCCGCGCCGCGGCGAGGAGAAGGGAGCAGGAAGCCACACGGTCGAGTTTCTGCCTTGTCCTCTCTGCTGTATACCTGTCTGTGCCGAGGTGCTGAGGTGCGGTGGTGCGGTGGTCCGACGAAGAGGCTCGCCGCTGGACCGACGAAGAACGAGAGACAAGGTTCCCGTGGCATCGGTGAACGTCCGTCAGCGCGCTGCCAACGGCAAAGGGCAACAACCACGCTGCAAACACCGCGGCGCTCTGCTAACTCAAGGCCAGGATAACTTCCACGGTTCGGCCGCGCTTCCCCCCGGCGATCGCTCGCCGTTCGACTCTGTCCATCCACGACACGAACCACGACATGCTGCGCGATTAGCGAGCAACAATCCGTTCGCAGCCAGTTCAACTAGGAGAGTGTATCAGCGTGTTGTTGTTGTTTGTTTGCCTAACCGTCAGTGAACGTTGGAGTCGTGACCCAGGATGCAGCGACGAAGATTACCGGACGCGCTGCTGCTGCTCGTCAGGACAGCTGTCCTAGCAGCTGTCTTCGGACACCTACGACCCTGTCTGGCCAGCAGACCCGCGGGAGCGCACCCCGGTCATGCTTATTTCGAGCAACCCTGCTGCGGACGGTCCCATCTCAGGCATCACAAAGGTTCGCATCTTTCAACATCTTTTGGCCCGCTTATCTGTCGTACCGCGATTTTGTGTGACGTAGATAAATCGGGTTGCTCCAACTACACCGATAACTGTGTATGTTCACGTCCGAGATACGATGGAGACGATTATTAATGGGTGATTTAGGTTTTGGACGTTCAAACAGATGAGTTTGAAAAGGCCTCTTGTTGGTTTCGTCGATAGGAATCGGCGAACTTAGATGGTACTCCGATTATTATGGCATAGCTGATCTAACAGGCCTGTGTATTTACGATTGACATTGTGGAAGGAGAGTTGAAAAGGATCAACGGTCTTGAAAATTTTGATTGTAGGCAGTCGACACGCTAAGTACCGAGAATTTCCACAAGATCTGGATAGTTTTATTAACGAAACTAAAATTGGAAAGTTAAAATTTATCATCGTCGAATCGTTAAACGTTGAATCATTCGGAGCCCGTCTTCTTGATTAGGGGATTACTAATCTCAGATTAGGTTCTTCGGGATTAGTGGAAAGGAGTAACGGGTTTTCAGAGAGCTCTTTGAAGAATGCCAGTTTTCACCGTGTCACGATGGTGTGTAATTAACGAGGAATGTACGGGTTGGGTTTTAAACTGCTAAAACCTTTTAAACGTAATCCGGATGTGATTCATACGATGTGTTTGATCGTTTTGGAATACGCGCGGCGGACAGGTTTTCAGCGGAATCTGGTTTACTATAGCAACATTTCTAAGAATTTCTAATAGCGATGACAAGTCGGCGATAACTTGTTATTAATCGAGTGACAATTCGACAGGAATTTAAGAACGTTCTTACCGAAGAAAAAGAATATAGCTTCGCATGAAAATCCGTAGCCTAATGACGGCTTGCTGGATGAAATTCTAATATCCTCGATTATATAAAGCTTGATTTATTTTCAACTAACGTATGTCATCGTAGCCATTAATCTCGTTTGACCTTTCGTTTTGTCATGTTTCCTCTGGCAGAAATCGGTACTTTCACGCTTCTTAAATCATTTCGGAGCACTAGACGCTCGTTAATCACATCATTATCGTTCGCGTAATAAATTACGAGAGAAAGACGGGAGAACTTTGTTTCACAACGATGAAAGCCGTTTGAATTACCCAGATATTGTTCTACCCCGATGACAGGTGTCGCTTACAACGTGTCGTTAAGCAATACATCCCGTATTAATAGTAAAAAAGATTCCTTCACCATTATTACATTTATTTTAGTTTAGTGTACTACATCATGGTTATAAATATTTAGGACTACCATTGTAGACAAATTTTTCTGACCCGAAATGTTTGTTACTCCTGCGTTCGAGTTTCATAAAACAATTTGTTCTTGCGAATTCGGATGCGTGGCTTCCTCAAATTATGAACATCTCCAAGAAGCATCAATTTTATTGGCTTGGCCAATGAGTCATTGCACTTTTTATATTACCTCCTACTGGGAAGAACGCAATATATTTATCGCTCCGCAGAGATCGCCGAGTCCTTGCTCAAGCGAAATATTTCGCAGCCTAAGCTGGTTATGCTACAGTTGAACGATTAGTTAACTCGCCGACGACAGGTTGCTGATACGAGTTTACCGGAAACGTTTCTTTAGAAGCAATCCTGTGTTACTGGAGCAAAAATAGTTGTCATACGCGACGTATCCGCTTTCTCCATTAAATGCTTTATTAATGCTAATTTATGCTTTTATGGCATCCGTAAATTTTTTATTGGAATCATGAGCTGATTTGTTCAGTCTTCGAGGTATGTCTCCGTTACATGATATGCATTGCTCCGATTCATTATTGGAAACATTGTATATATACTTTCATAATTTCTGCAATGTGAATTTTAGGATGTACATCTTAAACTATATCTCCACATAATTTCCACCATTATTGAGACACCAAAACCAAGCATTAACGGCTTTGGTGGAGAACTTTTTCGTCGATCCATGTACCAAATTATGGTTGACAATAGTCGGTCTGCCGCTTCATTGTTCGTTGTGAACATTTTTACGACCTTCATTGAAATATCTAACTCATCTCCTAATCATTCAATCACTCACGGCATGTTCTTTTATTTTATTTATATTGCGCAATATAATTCTATAGTCAATCCAATATATAAATAAATAAATGCCAGCCGATTCCACAATTCTCGCGATTAAGAAACGATTTTTCTTCCATCTATGATCTAATTGCATCGAAATGGTAGCACGGCTCTGAACAAGCTACCACCAGCACGCATAAAAAGAACGACAACGTGGTTACACTCGCAGCATTTGTAAAGCAAACTTATTTTCTGGATACGCCTCGTATTCCCCCATTTCCGACGTCCCATAGGGCTTCCAAAATGTCCCACAGCACAATAGATCGTTGTCTGTTGCAACAGCCCATTGCCGCATTTTTCATACGTCTTTGTTCCCCGACTTCGGCTTTTCCCTAATGCACCGTGACATTAGTTTCCTTTTTAATTAAACTTGCCGGATTCTCAGAGCGACGCGACGAGCAGCACCCTCCCCGCCGCAGCAGAAGACAATATATGGTTAACGCCACGTAAACATCCTTCCACTAATTAATCCTGCGAGTCTGAGTTGCACGGGCGCGTTCTAAACAGCGGTCCGGCGCGACGCGGCGTCCGCTCAACAATGCGCCCCGCTTGCCGTATAAATCGCGAACTTTCAAACATTCCGCGTCGTCCGGCGACCCTTCGCGCCCTTCGACCCCTCGGAGAGCACCCGCAGACACCCCCGACCACGCTCGGATAAAGGTTAACGAAGTCTCCGGCGGTTTACCGGCGGAATTTTCGGTGTACGCGCGAAAAAACACTTTTCGCCACGGGTATACAGCCGCGAGAGGCGGGATTAAAAAGGGCCGGAGTTTTTCTTTGGGGGTGGTAGCACCGGTGGCTGGGGTGAATAGCGCAGATACTGACCGGCTTGTGCGATCTCCTTCCTCGTTTCTCTCTCTCTCTCTTTTTTTCGCGGTAAATCATTTAGGAGGACGAGCCTGGCCACGGATGGGGGACGCAAAAACGACGTAGCCCCGGTACCGAAAAGCCTGTTAGTATACATCACCAATATTATCTCGGGGAGGGCCCCTGCCACACGATATTTTCGGGGCTTAGAACGCCGGGACTGACTTCATTATGTACTGGAGAGAGGGGGGCGAGAGAGAAAGAGAGAGAGAGAGAGAGAGGATCGTCGAATGGAATGTGGAATGGTTGGTTGGTCGAGCAGCCGGCTGGCTGGATGGCTGGCTGGCGGCTGGATGGTTGCACGGCTGCCTCTCTGCCAGCCAACCAGCCGGGCCTACGTGTGCAAGTCGAGTGTGGAAAGTGCGTGTTTAGAGTCGCATATGTTTCGCTAGAGCACGCCGAAAACTACGGGCAACAGCGACGGCTGGCTGGCTGGTGGTTGCCGGTGCACACCGACGCGACGTCTACCAGCCCGCGTTTCAACTCGTGTGTCACGTTTTTCCACCTTTCTTTTTTCTAGCCCCCCATTTTCCCTTTTTTTCGTTCCGCGAGACATTTTTCCGCGACCGGCGCACATACGAAATCGTCGCTTTATTTATTTTTTGTTTGTCCTTTTTCGCCTTTTTGCCGGTTTGTTTTTCTTTTTCAGTTTCCATTTTATTGTTTCGTCTCGCGCGTGCGCCCTCTCTCTTTCTCTCACTCGCTCTCTCATATCTCTTTTGCTCGCGCGAACGTAATTTTAATTGCTCGGTTGTCCGCCTTGTTATGCGAATTTGCTCGACACTTTTTTCGTTTCGTTCGAAATTACCGGTGCCGGTTTTCCACTCTTCTTCTCTCTTCTCGCGCGTTTTCTCACCATGGCGTTCCCACCTCCCTGTTTGGAATTGTCTTCTGTGTCCGGCCTTTTCGGCTGGCCAGTGGTTTTGCAATTGTTATCGTGGTTATGAGTGGACGGGTTGAAAAAAGTCTTTGGTACGTTTCAGTTTAGAGTGGTGCGAAATGAATTAATCAAATTAGTTACGGAGAAAGCACGAACGTTCGTGACACTCGGCGAAGATAGCTTCCATTTGGTTGCTCCAAAAGTTCTTTTTGTAATCTGCACTTTGCTTGTTACATATTGGACAGTATTAACATACGCGAACAACGCTGACGTATTTAACACTAAATCTACCGAGTAGTAATGGTGACTGGGACACGTTGGCTCATAAGAGTGAAAAGATTGAATTCATTTAGATTTTGTAAAGTTTTAATTACAAAACTTGCTCCAATAATGTAATTTATATAATCTATTATTTAATCCAATATATAGTAATATATATTTAAATCTAATTAATCTAATAATATATAAATCTAAAGTTTGCAGTGTTAATCGTGCCAATTGCTTGTACGAAATACTGTCCTAAATCCATACTGTGTATATTAACCTTCTGACTGCGATTATGGGGTCATTCTGACCCAGTGTATTAAAATTGTCTACTAATTTTCGGCAATTAAATCAAATAATAAATTCCTGTTAAATTAAGGAACAACAGAAACGCAGATAAATCTGCTAGAAGTGTCTTCAAAAATATGCGATTCGTCATAAACATCGTCAATCGTATAATTCTGTAAATGGACCGCCATTCGAGAGTTCCGAGAGTTGATAGTGAACGTGTGCCGGCTCGAGACAGCCTAGTACATATTTATTCTGGATGATCTCATTTACGAAAGAAGCAAGAATGTGAGAACTTGCCGGGTAGGATACGTTCGGAGTTCTCGTAACAACGGTGCTGAATCTTGGTTTCGTTCGCCGGTCGGATAAACCTGTATCCGAAGCGTGACGTTCCATCCTGCTAAGCCACGTAACCGGCGATATGTAAATACCATGGAAGTGTGTTGCACACTTGTTATTGAAACGCGAAACCCGCGATAAGGGTACGCTGTTGGCTGATTTTCATCCACAGCGATAAATCGGTGAATGGCATCATTGACATTTTATATCGACGCTGTTCCTTTGGATGCGAAATTGAAGGGTTTCATGATTCGCACACTTTTGATACTTCTGCTTTATAATGCAGTGATCAGCTCGTGCCTCCTCCTGTTTGTTATATTATTGGCATATCGGAGAAAAATATGACCGAGCATGCTTAGAATTATTTATAATTTTATGTACCACTTTTGTTCAACATATTTTTTAAGATAATCCTTCTAGTCGCATTAGTGTTACTATAGACCTATACAGCTAAACATTTAAATTAATTGTCTGAATGAACCCAAACTCCGCCGTCTGCGTGTTTATAGGTGTCTTTTGAAGTGAATTGTTTTATAATTAATGTAAATATGATACAGTTTAATGCTAGCATTCTTTAATAACGGTGTAAGAAGACTAGAAATCGGTTGAAAATGATTCTTTGACAGAAGTTGCTACGGATTTCTACATTCCTGGATACTTATAAATTAATTAAGAGTCTTAGTATCGAAACATACGTTTAAACCGTGAACTGCAATGCTACCGAACCGCGTGGAAAACGTCGAACACAGATGCTTCCGTATCTTCCGCAGGATTATCCGACTTTATAGAACAGATTCGGTTCCGGCATAAATACAACGCGGGATTTATAGCGCTGCCCCAGGATGTTGAATATTTCGAATAAAACAACGCGTTGGTCAATAGCGCTAAGAGGTTAATTTATCGAACGAAAGCACAAATTTATTGCGACACCGCAATCCGTGGGTCTCCGTTCTCGAGGCAAACAGTATGTCAATTTAAGCCGCACTTGCGGCTACGACTGTACGCCGCGATATGATCATGAATCGTAAAGCTCCCCGATATCGAATCTCTGCCATCTAACCGAACGGATATTAATTTCGCCAGGCTTCTCAAACGGATCCATTAATCCAATTTGCGCGGACATTTGATGCCAGCAGTACTGATCTTTCATATACACGTAAGTGTTCACAGTCAGTTATTTCATTTGCGGTCTTCGCTATTTGTCCTCGAACATAGCCGTTACGGTTCAAATGCGTTCAGAGTTGTCGAAGACATAACCTTGAAACGATCCTCGATTTCCACGATTTAAGTGAAATATATTAGGTTGTGTAATAAATCAGTTCGCGTTTTCTTGTAAGAAAATATATCGTCGACGCGAACGGAGTTATTATACTTTGGTCTAATCTACCTTACAGTAGTAATTGCCAGCCTTCATTTAAGCTAACTTGCATAGAAATAGTTCCACGAGAATATATCTCAAATGTCATTTTGATCTATCGCTTTGAATATACATAATATTATACAACCTAATATAATCAATTTTCAGTCAATTTTAGGAGACATCGCGTGTCTATTTTCAGATAGACTAGCCTGAACACGTTCGCTTGCGACAGATAGCAAACATATAACAAACGGAGGTGAAGCTCGTTGACACTATTCATTCTTATAGTAAAAGAATTATCTGGAAATTACCCTATTCGCGACAGTTCTCTCCTACTTCGATCCCCAGGGCTTTAACGAACGAAAATGTTCCGAACGCAAAAGGGACTCCTAGTTCGATAATTGGTTAGCGCAAGGTGGTCGGGGGCTTTCCGGTGTAGCATAGTCTCCGAGTCGTCTTCTATCTCTCGCGGAAGATTTACCTCGACTACTGAATTATCCCGCGTAAATCCTTAATTCGACCGTAAACTCGAGAAGCTCGCCAGGATACTTTCTTTGCTCCAGAAGTCTACGAATGATGTTTGCGGAAGAAGAAGCCAGGCGAGGACGGAGAAAGCCAGGGAGATGGGGAGATAGGACGAACCGTTGGACAAGGGGCGAAGGAGGACGGCGAGACCCCGAGCAGGGCTAGGTGTGGCGAAGCTAGTGGAGGGTAGGGGCGAAAACCAATGGTCTCTCGGAGGCAGGTTCCCTTTGGTCGCCAAACGTCCGAAAGATTCCCGAGATTAAAAGCTAGCACATCGAGCGTACTTTCTCTCTCGCTGAACCCTCTCGAACGCTCGCGGCTCGCGGCGGAGGCTGACTGGCTAATGAAAGATGATGGCGGAGACTCATCCGCCATGCGGTATTCGAAGCCGCGCATTCCTGCGGCAAAGACCGATCCCTGTGAATGCCGAGACTCGAGACATTGACTTTGCCGGACGAGTTTACGAACTTGGGACCTCGGCTCTCCTCGAGCAGGTGCCTTTGGTCTCGTCGGCCGCGCCTAGCCGTGGTCGAATTATCCCCTTTGAAGCCCGGAGGAACCACCCCCGAAGATATCTCCCCCTTGAAAGAGTTACTCGCTCGCGAATCGGCTTCCGGCGCATTCATCCTGCTCTCGGCGAATCATTAGCCAACTTTTCTTAATAACTCGCTCTCTCGCGGCGAAATTACCGACTGACTGGCCAGTGACCGGCCATCGGCCAACTCGAGGAGCGTTTCTTTCGATCGGTCGCGTGCCGTCGTCGCGGCGTCGACTGCCAGTTTTTCCGTCGAAAGTTTCGCCCTCTCGAATGTCCTCCGGGCTAGCGTTGAAAGGGTTAACCGACGGAAAAAGCTTGCCAGCAAGAAGAACTGCGGGAAGATGGGGGAAACGAGGGAAAGGGCGTGGGGCGGCGTCGTTGCTCTCTGTCTCCCCCCGGCTGCCTCTGTCTGGAACCCATAGATCCTGGGGAAGGGGGCCGTAGCCGTAAGTCTGTTTTAAGATGGCGACGCCGGTCTGCCCGAGATTATTGTGTCGATGCGGGAGCAACAACGCGATAAAACTTCGGAATTAATAGTCACTTAATTCGCCGCGCTGCTGAACGGGCGCAACTTCCTCTGGGTAAACAGCCGCCCAACTTTCCTCCCGCGATTCTCGCGAGGCAGCTTTATCGGCAGAGAGTTTGCGAATTATTTTTTCTCGCCGGGGACCTCGGATTTAGGAACGCATTTATCGACTGATCTGCGAAAGAGGTTTTCGTTCCTCTCTCTCTCTCCCTCCTTCTTTCTCTCTCTCTTTCTCTGCTGGCATGGATGAATCTTTCAAATTCGAACTTCTTCTCTTCGACCGAGAAACGCTAATCCTTAAGTGGACTTTCGAAGGGGACTTGAAATATGCAGTGTTCGTTTCATCCAGTATGCATTCTTGCCTAAATGCTGTATGACATCTAAATTTACTTTCTGATAGCTGAGAGAGCGATCAGAGCTTATCCGAATATTCTGGTTACTTAAATACTGTTCGAAAATAGAGCTATATACCATATACTACCTTGACGACACGACGCCATAGTTCGGTTTATTGTATTTACGTGCCGCCGCGTCCTAGAGGGCACTTTTTCCTGTGTAAATCGCGAGCCTGTTGTGTAGTCATGTAAAAGACTGGTTATTATTTACCGGTGTAAAAGGCTGCATATTTTCATAAACCACTGTGCAACGCTAAAAATCGAATAATTATCGTCTTCGTCACTAACGTTATTTTTCATGGAAACTGCAAACTCCATGAAAAGTTTCTCGAGAATTAGGTTTTTGTTTCTTCAACGACTTGAAAGTGCATAAACACTGTTATCTAAAGAATGTGCAGTGTTTCGTAAATGCAGCATTAAATCGTTCGCCACGAGACTTTTCACAGAATCACCATCCGAAAATGGCCTTTGATATAGCGCGTTGATGGAGACGCATTGTCGTATAACTTTAGAAGTACTGCGTATTAAAAGTGGCTAGGTGGTATTGCCTTGTAAAAATGTCATGGCTGCATTTACTTATACTTCGCGTGGTTCTTGTTGGACCCCATGTGCTCCGCATTTTATGCGAATTCGAAATTCTTACATTTCATCCGGCCATTCGCAACTCCTTGCAGTCGGAAGATTTTTCTGATGTACGTACCAATTTAATAACAAATATATATATTTATCTATTTACATATTTATTTATTTATTTATTTAACTTTTCTTATTATAGTAAAAAAAAATTGTTGTATGTACCTATAATAAAGAAAAGATTTTTTTATGCACCTACCAATATAGTATAGGTACATGTGTATGTTACAAGAAAATTTTTGTTCATTAGAATATACGAAAAGTATATTTATAAAAGTATATTTATAAGTATAAAAGTATATATGTAAAATTCTATAAGAAAAATAAATCGTGAATTTTGGAAAGAAGAAAAAATAATTCAGTGGCGCCGTATCGACGACATCCGAGTGCAACGTGTTAATAATTAAAAAATCTGGAAAGTCGAGGAAGAAATCCCTTGACGACCGCGGTGGTGGTTCTAGTGCCAAAGCCAACAGACGGCGGTGTAAAGTACACTTATCCAAGTCGCGCGCTCGTAAACCGGGATTAAAAAGGGCCGTTTCACGCGCAGAAACAGACACGAGACTCTTTCCCGCTACGAGAAGCTTCTTTTCCTCGCATGGCGATCCTTGTCCCTCGAAGCCGAGTCCTCGTGCACCCAAAAGACGGAGATGTTGGCGCGGAACGTCGCGCAGTCGGCTTTTGCCTCGAAGAAATAAAGAGTCATCGTTGACGTCGATGACACATCCTTCTTGTTGAAATATACATATATTTGACGTTTAAAGTATTCAATTATTAACCTGGTGTCATCATTTAAATGTCTTTCAATTATCAGAAACACTTTGCTGCTTTAATTCGATCCTGAGATATGTCTAAATAATGAAGTTTAAAGAATAATAATAATTTGGCAACTATGGTAACCTGACTTCCGATAGATATATCACTACTGCGCTAAATACAATAATAATAGTATCGCAGATACTATTAGAACAGTAACAAGTTTTCTGTTCAATCAATATTCGTTATCCGAGGATCCTCAAAATATAAAACACGTAATTGAAACATTCTTTTCCAATCCGACAAATTATAATTTTTTGCAAAATAATAGTCGACATTGTCTAATAAAATGGTCTCCCTAACATCTTAAAACAATTTAAGTAATTTGGCTGTGAAAAGTTTTTCATCTAATCCCTAAGTTAGAACCTCCCCACCGATAACTTCAATTTTTAGGGTTTTGACCATAATTTCGGGCTTCTGTAGCAGTGCGCGGCGCGGGAAACAAAAACTCCGGAATAGCGGAAGCCCGAAGGATGAAGAGACGGTGCGCGGGACTTGTCGGATATTCCAACGACAGGATTACAGTCACCCTCGAGAGAGCCTTCCTTTTCTTTCCCAGCCCCTTCCGCGACCTCCCTCTCTACGATCGCGCTTGTTCGCCCTCCCTCCTCTCCTTTATTCTGTTGGAAAACACTTTGTAGCCGGCGTGTAAACGCGCGAAAGTGGCCGGCGGGAGGAAGCGATTCCGCGGGACCGCTTCGCCGCTCCGCGCCGCGCCGGTCACGATGGTACTTCTGTTCGACGATGGAAAGGATAATGAGGATATAATG
Source organism: Augochlorella aurata (assembly GCA_028455555.1). Lineage (NCBI taxonomy): Eukaryota > Metazoa > Arthropoda > Insecta > Hymenoptera > Halictidae > Augochlorella > Augochlorella aurata. The sequence goes on from CM052149.1 coordinate 4,846,127, forward strand.
CGGCGCGCAAGGCTGCTCCAGATGTTTAGACGAAGCGCGTTATCGCGTCCGGCACGGTGAAAGTTCTCGCATAATGAGCCCGAAGAACGAGCATCGGATCGCGTGATCGTTTTAAAACGCCGCGGATCGCTCGCTGAGACGATATCTCGATCCGGGAGTACTTCAACCGGTCACGGAGACTTTGCTCCTTACTGCCAACCAGGAATGTTCTTTCAGAGACTATTGATTTATCGTGTTTGTTGGATTTATAGCCGTGTTCACGTGTTGCGACTAGGGTGGTCCTATGTGAGTAGTAAAGATCGTTATCGTTATACTGCGAATTCTTATGCAAATTCCCACTTTCATGTTTCATTCTAGGAATTCTTACGATGGAAGGACGAGTACGTACTTTCTGTCGATGCAAAGGATTAAATATAGAGTAATCATTCGATCATTGCGTTATCTGACATTGACTCTTTTTCTGCGGAAGCTCTTCTTGGTCTGGTAGATTTAACCCTTTAAATGTCGGCTGCCGGTCTGAAGGCGCGAGTACGCTCTTGTCTTACTCCAATTGATCTACTGGAATTTGTATTGCGTCCTGTGGTCGAAACACTGAGCACAGCAGATTATTTTATACAAAAATTGGCTAAGAATCAGATAAGAAAATAATTTTAACGATAGCTGTTACAGTTTATCTTTTATTATTTTTGACATGTTTCTTGTGCTTTAGATACTTGTCATATTTATACAGATAATTGCCACGTATGGGTAACTTCCCAGCAAATTAACAAAACCAAAATGAGGTGATAACTTATTGTTAGAAATGAATTATGATATCCTACATGTGAAAACAAAAGGTATTTCACTAAATTCGAATTCATTCATAAAATGCAGGTCTCTTGGTGTAGCAATGTTTTCGTCATGCTTGTGCATGACAAATTCATCGTATTCCAGTTCGTTCTTCATTCGAATTGAAAAGGTTTGGTCTATCGATTGGATATCTTTTTATCATACTTGAAAGATTAATTTCGATCAAATGGATCAGACGGGACAAACATTCGCCCGCACCCTTTTTCTCATTTTATTGTGCCGAATCCGGCATCGAGATTATGTCCACATACCCAGGCCGTAGCCTATATAATATTCCCTGTGAATATTTTCATTAAAGCGGCTCTAGTCTCTTCGAATATTGACTTGAAAAGCAGCAGTTTCAAACGACTGCGGCTTTGCCGACAGTTTCGCGTGACCGACTCGCGCTCCAAATACCATTCACTCACTCGGTTCCCGAATAATAAACTGTAATTTTCTCTTTTTGCGGGTTGGTCCGTCGATCAAACACACGGAACTAGGTTAATTTTTCCATTCGGCCGGCGTTCGTCGCTCGTCGATTAAACTGATTTAACCAATAATTAATCGGACAGCCTTGCATCCGTCCACTCGATCGCAGTCCTTCGGGCGGAGCTGAATGTCGAATCGAAACGCAGCTTAACGGAACGATTTCGTTTTCCCCCTTTACTCTCGCCAATTAACTGATAATAGATCCAGACATTTAGTCGTTGAATCGATACGTTAAACAATCGGCCACCGGGCTTTTTCCGCACCGCGATCTTCGTTTTGCATTTCAGGTCGCGAGTGTCCGGTAGAATTTAACGCTTACGAGCTGGAAAATATTTTAACTGCCCTGTTGGAAATAGAATATTTTTCTTGTTCTTCACGAATAGATAATACAGTACCTCGTCGATTAATTGAGCTGTCTATTTTGAAAGCGACATAAGTCCATTTTCCAAAAACATCGAGCAAGCTATTTTAATTTTTACATTTCTACGATATGCATAATTTCATTTTAGCAAAACCTCTAGAATGCAATAATTTTTTTCAGGAGGTGAAGGAAAAGAAACTGAATAAAAAGAAACTTGAACAAAATTAACAAAGATTTCTGAACAAAAATATATTTAAAAAATTATCCTAACAAATATTTATGCAAAATAAAAATTGTCTGTATCAATTGCAACAACTGTGAACTAAATAGCAAGTTCGTTCTTTCTTCAATAACTTTAACAGGTTGAATATAATGAATTGACATTCTTAAATAATCACAATGATCTTACGATCTTAAATTGCAACTATCAAGTTTTGCCATAAGTACGTAAAATCTGCAGTCTAGTGATTAGAAATACGTAATATAGTTACAGAACGAGTCTAATTTTATTATAGAAATGGTAGTTTTGCTCTAGTGTCTCTAATAATTATGTCAAAACTGTGCGACGAGATCAATCGGGATCAGGCGTCGTTCGCGTTGCCAGCAGTTCGCCGTTTGCTCTCCGGTCTTCCAGGTAGAAATTTCGCTTTCCGCGAGTATCGGCGTTTCGCGTGTTCTCGAAAGGAGCTCGAACTCGTCCGCCGCGCGGGAAACTCGTTAAGCTGCGGCGGAGGAGCATCGGGCGCAGTTAAAGCACACTCGAACCGTAAGGCGCGAGAATGTAATACCCGGCTAGTTTACAAGGCGACGCGTCCAACGACTGCCATAAACCCGAGACTTAAGGCAAGAGATTTTTCGCGCGCCGGAAAACCCGAGCCGCCGCGCCGTTATTATTTTACCCGATACGCGCGGCGAACTCGCGCGTTTCCGCTCCGTCGCCGTTCCTTCTATCTCGGGGCTCTGAAACTAGTTTCATGCTAACCCTGTTTCGCCGGAACGCCGCTTTGACTGTGTTATTCGCCGCGCCGGAGAAATTATTTTATTGGAACTGTCGGAAATGCGGTTGTATGTGTTAATAGTAGAGTGAAACTTTGCTGCGTGGTTTAGTTTGAGAAACAGAAGACTAATATGCAATGATAGATAAATTATTTTTCATTCATCTAAAATCTGGGGAATTCGTAAGAATTTTCTGCAACATTTGTAAATAATCGAATTGAACTTTTTCTCCTTCTTTTAACATAGTAATTGTAATTAACACTTCGATTGTAATTAATTGATACAGTTTTTTAACGAACTTGAAACTCGATTTCTGGTGCAGTCTATTATGTAAAGCATAAATGGTTTGTATCTACATATTCTACAGTTTTGATGTGCCAGAGGGTAAAGTATTTTGATTGGGAACGACGTGGAACGATAATAAACTAAAGAGAAAAACTAATCGAATATTCAGTACAATATATTTAGTTGACTACTGTTTACAATTAATAATAATAACAATAATAATAATAATAACAATAATAATAATAATAATAATGTATTTATTCAGTTAGTATACATATTTCTGTATATATAAAGGCCCTTTGTTACAGAAGAAGTAATAAAAAGAAAGAAATTTTACATAGCGATCGTACGTGTATAAGCAGAAAAAAGAAAGAAAATCGTAAATCATGTAAAGAGCATCAATTAATCATTTCAATAGAATGCTGATGAAATGTGCCATCCGAAAATCAATCATCGAAATTTACGAGGTAACAGATTTCTACGTTCCGCAGCTCACAGTCGTCATTAGGTCCGCAGTAGTCCGAGTACCCTATTATTAATACAGTGAATAATCAGTCGCGCACCTGCCTGCCACCCTTGGCGAGTCTTTTTGCGTGCTTTGAAGTTATCTCGCATCCGCTCACCCTCGGCAGTCGATATCAGCGCGTCGCAGGAATCTTAGATCTTGCTGTTCAAGCCGGCGTTAATACAAAAGAGAAAGCAAGAGAGGGAGAGAGGAGGGAGGGAGGGAGAGAGAGGGAGAGAGAGGTCAAATTGAATCTTGCTTTATCTCGAGCGACGACGTTGGTAGGAAGAGAGGATGTCTCCCGGAAGGAGGATCAGAGCCGCCCCTCGAAGAGACGCGCCGAGGCGTCGCCCGACTGAATAAATTGTTACAACCGCTATCAACAGCGCTGCGATACGAGCGTTCTCGCACCCCGAGCCCGCTGTTCCGCCCGTCCGCGTATTCTCCGATCGACACGTTCGATTTCCTACACTTTCTCTCCTCCATTTAGCTATGAAGCGCGCCGGTAAAATCTCAGCTTCGATCGTGACTCGTTGCGGTCGCCGGTCCGCCCGGTTATCGTTCGCGGCGAGTCCCACGACGTGAAGATGTCAGGGATTCTTCGTGGCCGCGATTGCTATCTCGGGTTCTAGAGGATTCACTGAGTCTGAAAATTATGAGGATTTATCTGATTCGATCCTTTCATCGTTGCCTCTTCCCACGATTATTCCCCGGTAATTTGCATCAGCGTTTCTTCGTCGATTTTCGTCAGACGACTCAAAATTCTCTGCGGCAGCCTATTTATTCCGCTCCGTCTATTTATTCCCTGTACCATTATCAAGAACCTGCAATTACCACGTAATCCAAAAATAGCAAAATACCGAACGAAATAAAGGGATTCGATCTCCGTAGTTCGTGGGAGAAATTCGCGTTTCTCAGACGGATTTCGCGTTCTCTGGCACAGCGGCGAGTGCCAATTAAAACAGGAGCGCGACGGGCGCCGGTGCCTTATCAGAAAAAGTGAAGCACACGCGGCCAGGCACGCGTACAAATTAACTTTACGTAACGAAGACCGCGACGCGGTCCTCGTTCGACCGTCTCGCGACGAGGCTGCGTGTTTCCGTTTCGCGCGAACACATCTGTCCGTGATTGCGTTAAGCCTACGAGACTCAGCGGGTTCGTGAGTCGCCGGGACCTAATTACACTAACGACCGGTAATAAAAAGCAGCGTCGCGACGCGGCGCGGTGCGGCGACGTCGCGGAATTCGCGCGCAATTACCGTCAGATCTGAGGGTCAGGTGCGCCCGTATCGCGCACTCCTCTCGCACGCTCTCGGCTCTCGGCCCTCGCCGCCAACCAGTTGAGAGGCTTTTTGCAGACAGAGGTGCTCCTCTCTCCTCTCTCTCCTCTCCGTTCCTCTCCGTCCCCCCGGCCAACCGACGATTCGTCGATTCCGCGTATTAAGCCGCGCAAGTAATCGCGTGCGCGTTTATCTGGGAATTGCATGCGTTCGACCGAGGAGGATTCCCTTCCTCGTTATGCGCAGCTGGACGCGCACGAGGATCGGGTCGCGCCGGTTAGGACTGCCAGTCATTATACTTGCCAACCCCTAACATATGGTTGCACCGAAACATTCTTTTGCTTCGATCCGTGCCTCTTCGAAAGCTCGTGCTTAGTCAACACCCTTTAAACCGGGGAGTTTTAGAATTTTTTCTGAACAAATCAATTGGCCGTTTTTAAAACTAAATAACTCGTTCGAAAGTACACGAATCGAACAACTTGTAGGAATTGTTTGTTAAAGGAAATCTCAAAGGTGCCCGAGTAATAGCATTCTTCCCAGACGTTGTTCTCTTAAAGGGTTCCAACTTGGAAAACGATCTGATTCTAGCACGGTTGTATTTTTTTTCTTTACTCTAACGTAGTGTTAATGACAAGACGGGAACGGTCGTAGCTCCGACAAAAGCGAAAAGGCACGTAATTCCGGTTTATTGCGGCATAATTGGAGCCCGATGTAACGTAACGACTTTCGAGTTTATTATTACTTCGAGACGCGCGGAGAAATGAAGTCGTTGAAAGCTATCCGCGCTTCTTGAACACGAACGGGTCGTTTCTGGTAGGTTAATTACTTGGCAACCCCGGTTCCAGGTACGTCCTTACCTGCGTGTGCAGGGAGGCCCGAGAACCGCCCCCGTGTTTCGCGTATTCCAGCGATGGTTGCACGTCATGCCGCGCCGCGCCGGTTCGCTGAAATTCATCATCCGATCGGGACACTTTTTCCTCTCGCTTCTCGCGATTACAACGTATCTTTTATCGATTGATCGAGACAACCGGCGGGCTTGCTCGCGGCGACGTTAAATATTTATATTTCCCGGGTGAATAACCAGAAGTGGCGGGTACTCGCAGCGCAGATAAGAAAACCACCGAGGCTGGAAGTTTACTGGGAACGGTTCTACAAGTTGCCGTTGACGGGAAACCGTTCGACCTTTAACCGGATCCAATAAGTCAAACGTGTATCGGGAAGGCAAAACAAACTTCAAAGTAAAATTTGAACGGCCAGATAAGGACGAGGAAGGGGCGCTGCTTTATTGAGATGTTTGCTGCCACTATTTGTTTCGATATCAATCCTCGTAGTCGTTATTAAACACGCCGTATCTATTTTCGGATCAAATCTGATTTCAAATTATAGTATGATCTATTGATCTTTTCACCGCTGTAGACGTGTATTTACGACATGTCCATTATGTCGATTATAATCTACTGTAATCTATAATATATTACTACAGTATCCAATAGTAACATAGAGTCATCCATTCAAAATAAATAATAATCAAATCTTGGAAAATTCCAGTACATGTTTCTGTTAACGCGATATCCACGAAATTCCTGAAACTATAGTTCGTTCTAGCTACTAACGTGCAAGGATCGATCGGTTACCATCGTCGGCGAGGAAAGCTCGCGGGAAACGATTCGGATTGAGTCGATCTCGTGGAACGTAGAGCGGTGAAAATCGCGGGAACAAAGAGCAATTGGGAACTGGCCTCGCCTGGAAACCGCGGTGTATCGGCCGGGCTTGAAAGAAGTATTACAACGGTTGCCACGGGGGTTAATAGTCGACAGGGCCAGTTAATGCCTCGTAATGGTTGAACGAAAGGGGCCGCGCGCGATCGCCCCTCGTAACGACCTGTACCGGCGTAACACGACCGCATGGCCCCATCAAATCTGATACCGGGTGTACCGGCGTACCAGAAGCATGTTGTCGTCGGTCCGAGGACCCCGAAGAGCCCTGGCTAGGCTGTTCAGAAAAAATGTGTACTACATTCGGGAACCGGGCTTCGGTGCGAGAACTTTACGGGTATCGCCGGGCCGGGCCGGGCGTTCCGCTCTCGTCGACGCTGCGAGCTCCGAAGGGGATGACAGACGCCGGTTTATCGACAATTTGTATCGGCTGTTAATAACCGCCGGGAGAAGGTGTTAACTGAAATGAAAACCGCAGGGGGGAACGGGTTCCCGCTCCCTTCCGGGTGACGATTACGAGGCGAAAATCGTGCGGTCGCGTCGACTCATGCGAAGACCTAGAAGATCAAGTACCTCGGGCGCACTGGATTCATTTCGGAACAAGGTGTCGGGCTTTTACGGGGAACAGTACTTATCTGATGACTAGACTGCGGTTCTTTATGCGAAATGAAAGATTTCGGCATCAATTGCGAGACAGATGAGCCGAGTATAATTATCTTTCTTTAATAAGGTTACTAAGTTATAATTTATACACCAACATTCTTAACTTCTTTCAATCTCTTTACTGCTTGCAGTTTCACTCTTGTTGCCATGAATGCACAAAATCCGCAGTCTACTAATGAACAAATCACACGTAATCAGACTTCTGATACGTAATTATAGCAGACAATAAAGGTTTTTTTATGCTTAACCCCTTGCCATATCATTTTCTTCCCAGTGTTGACGAAGTCCAGTTGCATTTTCCTCGTAACATTGCATATGAAGTGTGAATGTTCACATATAGAATCGAATAGTCTTCTTCTATCATACTGATTAAACAAGTTGATGTTTCAATGTTATAACTAAATTCATGAATTGCACACAGAGAATGTTTGTGGATAGAGCGCGAATCGGCAAGGATCGCGTTTACAGGCGTAGTTGGGAATAAGGGTACCGTCGCTGGAAAACCACTTGTCGCCTGGCGCCTGTCTCCGCGCGGTGGAAAACAAGGAATAGTTTCTGCGGAAAAACCGCGGGACCGCGGCAGTTCATTATGTTGGTCGCTGGTAATAGTTCTAATTGCCGACAGCTTTTAACGGAACGAGCCGGCGAGGCGCGAGGCGGCGCGGCGTTGAAACCGGAGGATTCGGTTGTGTCCGTGGGCGAACGTGCGTGAAAACTTGCGCTGCTCCTCTTCTACGGAGCGCGACGCTGCGCTGGTTGCAGCACACTGCATTTCTTAATTGTTCCCTAACAAGAGGAGTTGGCACTTGGCACCGTTTGTTGGCCTGTCTCACCTCTTTCCAGGGCCCTCGACCCACTCCCTTGAAACCGGTACCAGCGGGGCTCCGGCAGTTCTTCCTCGCCTCGGCCAACCTCGAAGGAGCTAGCTTTCCGCCATCTATCTCTCTCTCTCTCTCCCCCCTCTCCTTCTCTCTTTTCTCTGTCCCTTGTTCGGACGTGTTACAAAGTGATTAGTCGAGTAATACCGCCGCGCCGGCTACTCCCTGGCTGCGGTATGTCGTTAATGTTCCGCTGGACTTCCAGCTGCAACTGCACTTGGCGGTTCCGGTTCTACCCGCTGGAAACTTCGATGCTGGACCAATCACTCGACACAGAAGATTTAAGAGAGGACCCGCTCGACAATCCGCGCTAACGAGCCGATCTTCAGCTCGGCCTCTCCCTCTCTCTCTTTCTCTCTGCCTCTAGATTCTAGACTGTTTCGTCTGCGTGTTACGCGAATTTATTCGCTGCAATCTCGTTAACTCCTTATTTAACATTTAGAAAGCTCGCGTGCGTCGAGTCGTAAATGTCTTCCTGATTTACTAATTGTTAAATTCGTGCGTGCGTATACGTTTCTGTTCCTTTTATTTCTATGTACCGCGTTTTACGTCACGCGAAAGATTTTAGAGTTTAACGAATGACGATGCAAATATAAAAGCTCGGGCAAATCCTTCTGCAAAATAAAAATTTAATCGCTCTAACAGGCCGTATTTAATGTGCCTTGCGATATTAAATTCTTCTGTTTCGTGTTTCACTTACTCGTTCCGATGCACGAAATTCCCGGTCTACTTATAGCTTTTAATGTCGCGACTTTTAGCGCCGCTCCATCTTTTCCCAAGAAACTCTCCGGCACCGCTTCCGGCCGGCAGCCGGAAAAACAGCATCGTTAATTTAGACGAACGTAGCCTGTTTCTTGTAAGAACAATTTATGATCACGCAGCAGTCGATTACACGGTGTCGTGTCCGATGCACGTTCCTCGAGACGCAGCTGCTACAGTTTCATTAGGGTTAACCGTGCGTGTAAAAGTGCCGCGTGTTTCCCGTTTACACGCACCTATATCCTGCGCTATTTAGGCTAAATTATTTCCCCCGCTCGCTATAACATTTGTGCGAGTATTGCGCGTGCACGCGGCGCGGTGTATCGCCCTCTGCACGCGGTTCTCCGTGAATGATTTAAATACGTGGCAGTCGAATTTAAATGGCCGGCACGATCGACGTCGTTTGTTCCGTACGCGATTCAATTTGCTTCCTCGACAATTTTGACCTGCGAGCCATGGATTTGTTTCGAATGGACCGTCAGCCAAATGTTCCCGATATACAAATGTCGAATACTAGGTAAACTTGTATATTACACACCTGGTGCATGGTATATTATACAGACATACGCACACGTGATACTAAATAATAGATCATTCAATTATCATCTCTCTTTCAACTTAACGCTAGATTCGCGGAACTCGACTTATTCAGATATTATTAGTTATTGTCACTTTTTAGTTATTTAGTCAATAACACTCGTTACAAAACAATAAATGTCTTATTATTATAGAAGAGAAAAAGAGAAGGACGTTCTCTACGTTATCATCGTTTACTGTTACTTTTGTAAACTGACATAAAATAGTGCTCCGTAAATCTACTGTAAAAAGATATAAAGAAATGTTCGATTAAAAAGAATTCTTTCAAATAATTATTTAGATAAATATCTATTCGAAACGATTCGAATAATGCCTGTTATTACGAACACAGAATTTGATATGATATTCGACGATTTTCCTCGCGTTGAAAATTTTAAGAAAAATTACATAGTCGAAGCAGCGTTATTCGAGGTAGTAATAGTACTTTCTTCAAATCATTATTCAGTATTTACAGTGCACGCTCCGTTGTCCCAGCGAATCCTATAGCGACCCGGTCGCACGATTTTCCAATTTCTTCCAGCATCGGCGTAATGATATTCCATTTCCGCGGTCTCGGAATCATTCAGCCACCGTGACCCGCATCTCTCGGCCTCCGCACGGAGTCCATCGAAGATCCCGCTAATCCATATCCCCGGCAGACAGCATCGACCGAACCCGTTCTGCTCTTTTTTACGGGGTCGTTTCAGCTGGAAACGAGGGAACTTTATAATTACGTAACGATATACTGGCAGCGGTGGCGGCATTATTCGCATATTTTCTTAGCGTGGGACGAGTTTCACCGTGAAAAATAAAGTCCGGGTCGCCATTGAGAGGGGAGAGGGTCGAAAGAGGAGAGCAGGAGGATGGAACGTGCACGCGAGCCGCATATTTTCAAGTGTAAAACTTTAGGAGCAGTCGATACCGCGCATCACCGGATGCACGCGGTCTTCTCAGCTCCGCGCCGCTCCGCTCGGTATTCCTCCCGAAAGCGAGCGCAGCTGTCACTCCCCATGAGCTTCGGCCCGCGTGTCTCGCAGTCCCTCCGCTCCATTATTTCAGTTCAGGAAGAATTAATTTTTTAACGGCGGACCGCGTAGCCCCATACCCGGGACACGTGTGCCCGCCGCTCTCCCATGCTCGCAGTTTTTCCTTTAAAAAACGGCTGGAAATTTACATTTTCGTCGTCTGTTTTTCATTTCTGCTCGGCCGTTCCCGTTATGATCCCCGCCCGGCCCTCTTCCGCGCTGTTTCTGCGACTGCCCCTCGCCTCGCGGCCCTCGCTCGTGGCTACTGTTCAAGTAGATTTTTGCGCGGAAACTCGGTCGGTCGATGTGTGCGAGCGACGCTCTTTTTTCCGTGCGGGAAAATGCATTTCGGGCCGAGCACCACGCGGTCCAAACTTGTAAACAATTTTCGCCAGCATTCCGATACCAGCTCGTTCCCCGCAGCGCGTGTTTGCTCCGGCCCCGCGATCCCGTCGCGTTGGTATTGTCGATTTTTTCAAATTCTACACAACATCGAAAATTGAGCCTCGCCGCTGCCACCCTCCTGCCACCCGTAACGGCGCGCAATCGTGTGCTATTCGACGGCCGGATTCTGAAATCAGCCATGAACTATGGAGATTTAAGGATAACATTGTTACCGAACGCAGGTTGTTGCGCATGTCGTTCAATGCTTTGCATACGAGCTGCATGCACTTTTCGATCGAATTCTACTAGGGAACTGCTGACTCGCGCTGTTTAGTAACAGCGAGAGACATCGAGTAACGTTTAGATAAATCCTCGAGTAGCGGTGTTGCTTTCTTCAGGTTTTCGCTCGCTTCGATATCGATCGCCATCATGGCTACAGCCATTTCATTTCTTGAAACGCCAGCTGAACTTAATGAGACGTTTACCTTTATATAGTAGTATTGCGTGCCAAAAATTTAACAGAACCTTGTATGCAATACAAAATTGACTAACAAAAAGAGGGAACAATAGACACAAAATTAACAATCAGTAGCTAGTATTTCTCTTTGGTTCTGTATTCTCTTTTTCTACTTTGCTTTGTTAGATCACCGCTTGTAGAATAAGGTCGACAAATAAATAAATTGTTGCTAAAAAAGGTATTTAAAGTTTTATTTTCCCAATAATAATTTGGTTTTCGTCGGTAATGAAATATTTTCACTAAATTTTGTAGCAATGTATGTATATTGAGAAAAATAAAATATAATAAAAAGAAATCTATAGGAATATAGATACATTGTAATTATTAAATATAATTATTATTAGATATACATTTAAAGTTATGTCAGCAATCGTACAGAAAAATTCGACCTAAAAATCTAAGCTTGTAGTTTAATCATTCTCTAGAATTGGCAAAGTATTTCGTCACAGCTTCTTATTTAGGGGTTTAATAAAACTACTTTCGTCGGAGCAAGACATTTGGTATTTACCGGTCGACAATGGGACAGGACATGTCAACGGAAGAAACGGAAATCGTGTTCGTCCGCGCCGGTGCCGCGACCAGCGTTCCTCCAAGGCGTCCGATTATCCTGCGAATCGGGCACGCTCGTGGGAATAATTCCACCCCCGCGCAGCTGGCATTCTTGGGGAGCGAAGCGGTTATTTTGATCGACCGACATTATAAGCCTGGAACCGCCGCCGCTGCTTCCGGAACCGTGAAACGAGCTCCCAAGTATTAAGACGATGATATTTGCAGGCTACGCGGCTCGCCGCGCCGGAAGCACGGTTCAGAGACGCGTATAGATTACCGCTAGACAGAATATAAAGAGCGGAATTATTGTAGACAGGGCGCGGTGGTCATTGAGAACGTTGTCCGACATTTTTCTGGTCTCTTCCATTGGTGAATACAGAAGGAGGCAGAGTTGTTTTCTTAATTAACTCGCCAAGCTTAAGATTATTTATGATTAGACTGCGGATTTTTTGCATTTATGGCAAAAATGATGGCAAATACGAAACTGTAATAAAAAGATATCAGAAGAATTTACATTATTTTCAATCACGATTGTCAAAAAAGAAAAGATACTTTCACCTAATTTATATTTTTTACGAGTAGCATTGGTATCTTTTATTTTGTATAAAGAGCCACTGTCTGTTCATAATTTTATTTATATACATTTGCGACATGTTTTTGAACCTTCAAGTGGCTACCAACATTTTTACAGCTTGTTTCGCAGGCTCGTAAGACCTCAAATTGATATATGTTAAGGTAGTTATAACTAATTAAAGTGTAAAGATTAAAGGAACGTTAAAATGTCAATGTATTTATTATTGAAGAATTCTATTATTTAAGAATCTATTATTCAAGAATCTATTATTCAAGATTCTATTATTCAAGAATCTATTATTCAAGAATCTATTATTCAAGAAAGAATGAACTTGCTATTTAGTGTCCATTTCTTGCAATTGGCACAGATAAATTTCATTTTCCACAAAAATCCGCAGTATAATAATTAAGTAAAAAAAACGCGCTAACGAAAACATGAAAACTGTCTCTAAAACGGAGACATATTTACGACAGCTTCGAAAAATACCAATTGCAAACAACGAATCAATTCTACCACCATAGTTGAAAGTTAAGGTATTTTTATGTCACCATTAAATACGTGATAACTTAAATTAATTTTTAGAAACTGGATAGTTAAATATTTATCCGAGAAATTTCGAATTCTTGTTAAGCGGTTTTACTAGATTCCCGCTGTGATCATAAGGCGATTTTTAAGAATTTTTTGATAAGAAGGTGTGGAGTATTATAATTTCAAACTCGGTGCATTTATCATGTAACGTTTGAAGAATATGCTGGAATTTTTCCGAGTCGTAACGACCATTTTTTGTTCAAGTTGCAGCGGTAGTGGTAAAGACATTTCATCCGACGCACAAAATATGCACGGATTTGAATGAACAGAAATTCTTGGAAATACGTCCGTGATTTCTGACAAGACTGCTCTCATCTGCGCTGAATACATTAAACTGCCAAAGATCTGATTTCCGAGAATGAAATGAATTGCTCCAAAACTGCGTCCATCTAAAGTGTATTGCACTGTATTCGACAACCCCTGGCGTAACTCGCATTGTATCTCATGCACCACATTTATTTACAGCGCTGTATTGATTGCAAAGTGTGCAATATTCTATGGGAATCGGCACGATTGAGTGACCGGTTCTGGGGAAGTGGACGATTAATCTTTCTTATCTTATTGAAATTACGCATAGAATAATTTTAATAGGAAAATACACGCATAGATACAAGAACACATTCTGTTGGAAATAGATGACACTATATACGATGTATTCATATATATACACAATTAATAAGCACTATATATAATTGTAACCTAATGGTAACCAGTCGTTCTTTACCCCACAGTATTGTAATCACTAGACTGCAGATCTTCATGCGAAATAAAAATTGTCTTTATTAATTGCAAGATAAAGTAATCCGAGTACGAAAGAAATGTTTATAAAAAAGCTGTCCAGTCTTACGTGGTATCAACAATTTTTTCATTTATATAATGGTGGAGGATATTTCAAGGTTAACTTGATCTTTTTTCAAATCAGGCCATACATTTTCTTATTCATACCACGAGGGTACTCAGATAGACGAAACATCCTTTATTATATTTTATCTATTTCTACAAATACAATTTACAACTTGTTACAAATTTTATGCTTCATTATCACGGAAATCTGTCCCGCGCTGTCTCGTTTCTTTTAAAAAGATCTCCAAAGTGAGCTCATAAAGCAGACCAATAAAGGGGGAGCGCTCTCTCCGAATAAAATCGATATAACTACAATTTACGAGACAGCGGCGCGACCGCGGTCTGCACGCAAGAAACAAGTCGATCGTTCTCGCCGGTATTAATTTTTGCCGACGTCGAGTATTGCTCCGGGGATAAATATTGCTCGATAAGGAACCCCGGAGCAGTCTCGTCGATTGCCAGAGAATTCTTGAGCGCGGCGGTTTCGAGTTTTCCTGCGCGAGTTCCGCGGCCGTCTCGTTCCATCGGGCCGCGCCGCGTCGGCTCGAGACGACAAGCGGATAATTAGCAGGTTGGCGAGGCGTCGCCGCGATGGAAATAAATTTCGGCTGTAAGCAGCCATGAAGCTGTCGCTTAATTGTACGCCGCGCTGCTGCCCGCGGGGCTCGTTCCCCGCTTCGCTCGCACTCGCGCGACCGCTCCCGATTCTCTTTCCGACTTCGTTCCGCGAACTTTTCCCGAACGCAATTCCGGAGACGACGAGCGAAATTTCAGCGAGCTCCGCGGAGTTCACCTTCCCCGCCCACTTCGACGAGGATACTTTCGCGAAAGACTAGCGACACTCGTGCGAAAATGCTCGCCTCTTCGGCTCGCGCCGTTCGGCCTGCATTCGATGCCTGCGGATTATGGTTATTGCGCGAGTTCGCGGAGTTCGGTTCGCCGTGCGCACTTTGTCTTCTCGCTGTACAGCGGAGGCTGGAAGAAACTCGGTCGCGAGCTCGGCGTTATTAAAATAAAATGTTTCGAGAATGGCTAGTCGATAGAAGCTGTACATTATTTTAGCTACGATCGTTTTTAAAGGATTTGAGAGGTAGCCTTTTTCGGCGAATGTTCAAAGTTTGACTAACCCTGGTCCGAATGTTGCTACGGCAAATATGGTGGTAGAATTGATTCGTTGTTTGCAATTGGTATTTTTCGAAGCTGTCGTAAATATGTCTCCGTTTTAGAGACAGTTTTCATGTTTTCGTTAGCGCGTTCTTTTTACTTAATTATTATACTGCGGATTTTTGTGGAAAATGAAATTTATCTGTGCCAATTGCAAGAAATGGAGATAGCAAGTTAAAAATAAATTAATTTAAAAATTAATTTAAAAATAAGTTAGAAATAAATAGCAAGTTCATTCTTTCTTGAATAATAGATTCTTGAATAATAGAATCTTGAATAATAGATTCTTGAATAACAGATTCTTAAATAATAGAATTCTTCAATAATACATTGACGTTTTAACGTTCCTTTAATCTTTACACTTTAATTAATTATAACTACCTTAACTATACTTAAATTATAACTACCTAATTTTGTCATGAATGTGTAAAATCTGCAGTCTATTAATTATTATACCCCTTTTCCGTCGATGTGCCACTGCAAGCGATACTTGTTGCACATCATTTAGGCATGTCGATTATAACGCAAGCTTTTAAATTAATTTTACACAATTCCTCGCAATTTCTTGTCCGACTGAACAAAAATAGACCAACTAGATAAAATATCGTCATGTCACAGGGTCTTAAAACGGTCATGAAGCACGTCTATTTGCTGACTCGTTTCGTCGAAAGGTAGAACACTATGTACTCAGCCTTTCTCCTCAGAACTAGCCAAGAACGAAGTTTAATCGATGTGTGTGCGTCAGTCAGAGTATTTGAGTTGATAATAGAATTCTTAGTTACCTGGCACACCGACGAGTTACCAGAGAACGCGCCACCTTATTGAATATTGCAATAAATCATGCAACGTATGAATCATTGAACGCAAACGCGATACGCAAGAGAGCTACAATATAACATTCGCTGATAAAATACGCGTTACACAAAGACGGCGGGCTTCCCTCATGAATTTTCCGAGTGAAATTATTTTAAAAATGTTTCGTACACCCGGCAGTCACGCTAACCGCTTTATACGCATATATATATAATAAATTAGTACGCTCGTATAAATGATTAAAAATCCGGTGCTAACGTGCACTCTTTTATTTATGGTAATTCGGCGTGTTACTCGCCCGAGCGTTAACGTATGTGTGTAATTCGAATCCGATGGAATAATTAACGAATTTAATACGGCCGCGTTAATCATCGTCGCGAATAAGTTTCTTTTCAGTTCGCGTTGCGTCCTGCGATGATTTGCACATTTTTTCGACCGTGTTTCGAAAATAGCGGTAGTATAGTATTTTCGTTGATAACAACCTTCCAATAATTTTGTTAAGTATGGTCACAGGCAAGTATGACTCTCGCCAGAGTCAGCAGAGAAAAATTAGCACGACGATATTAGATTTTCTTTTTAAATTTAGTGTTTAAGATCGCAACAACTCTCTTAGGTCATTTTAGTGACCACGTTGGAGGTGTATGTAATTAAATAAAATTATAGGTCTGTGTTAATATCAAATGGCGAAGTTTCGTGTCTTTCAGAAAGGCTAACATTGTTCTACATGTATCTGCTGTTTATAACACGTCTGGGAAATTTGGCAAACAATGTTCTATCCTTTTCTCTCTGTATTTAGCAGAGTTGCGATGATATTAGGTTGGTGCATATGAAATGGCGGTTTTGTATTTTTTAATTAAAGTCCTTTAATTGAAGTAGCCTCGAAGCTTCAATAAAGAATAAGCAAACATGAATCGCAAATATAATTTCCATTTAACACGAATCGCAAATTTAATTTTGATTTATTTGCGGAGTACGCCGCGTTCGACTTTTATCAAACAGGCGAAACGTTTTTATTAGACCGAACCCGTTATGGGAAAAAGAAACGGAGCAGGCAGCGCTGCGTTTCTTCTGTTTTCCCCGAAAACATTGTTAATTTCGCTTGCTACATGCTCGCGGTCTTGGAAAACACGTTACACGGAAACGTCAATTACAATTACATGAACAATTAAACGGTTTGTTTGTCCTGAAAAGCAATGCGGAAGCAACGGAAGTTACAAATGTAATTAGGAAGCCGGGCTTCTGCCGTTATTTATACAATAATGTTATTTTTTGAGACAGGTACGATTCCTTTGTCGACATCCTAATGAATCGACGTTATTGCCAATTTATCTTTTGTAACAATGAAAATGGTGTTCGGAGAGAAATAATGCAAATTAGCATGTAGAGAATATCAGAAATAAATGCACAGTTGTATTTACGAAATAATTACAATAGAATAATTTAGCATAAAAAATGGCCTCGAAACGACGTCCATCATTTTCATTATTAGAGGCAATGAACCAACTATGCCAAAGTGTTTTATTTGATCGATTTTTCTATCATAGTTGTATCTTATCTAGTAGTTTAATCCTGTAATATACTGATATCAAAACATTCTATTATCAAAACATTTCATTGAAGTTCTCTACTAGGTGATAATGTATCGAAATAATACAATGATTAGTAGACTGTTGATCGTTATACAAAAAATAAAAATTGTATTTGTGAATTGCAAGAACCAGTTATCACGTGGCACCGTCTTTCTTTCTTTAACAATTTTACTAACTTGAAAATAATATAATGACACTCTTAAATTCTCTTAATCTATTTTAAATTAGATATACTCACATTTTTTCATAAATGCATAAAATTCGCAAACTAATGATTAAATAATAGAATTTCCATTGATTCAGGCGCACGAAAGTATAGAAGAAAAATGTAAACAGTATTTCGAAAAATCTGGATCACCTTGAAATTTCGAAGAACGCGGCGTTCAGAAATGTTTATAGCTCGCTTTGTCTCTGATTATCCTTGATAATACTTTTTATTGCCAAGTGAAACGATCGTTTGAAGCGATCAGAAATCGCTGGGATATTGTAGCGACCTATTCGTGGAACAGTTTGCAGGTGGCGATTGTTTCTTTCATGATTTAACGAGCATCAAAAGAGCAAAATGGGGAAGGAGCGCAAGAAGAAATTGGAACGTAGCCCGGCGGTATTGGCGCAACGATTAAAGGAGGAAAGAACAAACCGAACGGTTTTGTAGAACACGGAAAGCTTGCTGGGCTCTGTCGTAAATTGCTGCGTGAGAGCCTGATAAAAAGTGAAATTCCGCGGCAGTTCGCGGGCGTGAAAACGAAGGGAGCAATTGCTCGTTAAACTTTCGTCTTGCCTCGCCTCGAGGATAACTTCCTTTCAGCGGGCCGGTGATTATCGGAACCGCCCGACAAAAGAGAATTTCTCCGGCGGTTCGATTATTTTAACGACCGACTGCGATTCTCCTTAGATACCCGGAGGTCTGTCGATCGTCTCGATCGATTTCCCTGCGGTGTAATTCCCGTTTCACTTTGATAAACTTTCGTTCGGCTTGAACATCGTGTTACGCGCGCCGATCCCGGTGTTTTCACCGAAAAATCATTATCGACGAACACCCTTCCTCCAGCTCTACGCTTCTGTTGTGCCGTTGCTTCGAAATCGCCAATTAATTCGTCGGTTTAATTAATTTTCCCCGGTATAATGCGTAGCATGTTGCAAATAAAAATCATGCTTTTTTCATCACGGCACCGCGTTGCGAAACACCGAATTGGAAATTATACATCGGGAGCAAAAAGTATTTAAACGCGCGTTTGCGAGTGGTTATTGGCACAAGTGTTTTTCATTAATCAGCAAAACTTTAAATACCTTTTCGGAAAATGTTTGCCTGCTGGTCGCGCAATTTTTCCGGGCCCGTAATAAATATTTATTTCCAAAATCGCGTCAATTTCAGTTGAAGAACCCTTCGATGGCGCTGCAGTATTTTCTTTTTAGTGGAATAGAACATTTCTGCCGAAATCGACTTTTATGTTTTTCGTTTGATTTTTATTCATTTTGAAAAATTACGTAGTCAAACATTTCGCTGCCTCTGTCGCAAATATAGATTCTGCATAACGAATGGAGAGCCAACGAATGGAATAAAAATGAAAAAGCTGAAAACATGCAAAATGTAAAAGTAGGGGCCAAGTGAAATGTTCGTCTCCGGTAAATAATTATACTTATAAGTTGAAATTAATATATCGACATTTTTGGTTTTCTTTTCATTTAAATCCGCAGTCTTTCAATTATATTGACGTCATTGCCGGTCGCGATTGGTGTGCTTCAAGACGAAATTCTTAGAATTCTTAGCTCACCTGCATCCAGCGCAACCGGTTGCTACAAATTATTCCCAATAAAATCGCGTGTCGGCCGTTCGGAGACACAGATTTTACCCAGGATCTCGGCGAGGTGCAAAATCGTTGACGTACCACCACGGTCCCCGATTTACGAGCTGCAGATACCAAGAACCTCCGGAAAAGCCCCGTGCCGTGGACACGTAATTTAGTGATACGTATATAATCGTGGATCGAGACATTTTGCATCGTGCTCCGAAATCGAACCGCCACGGACTCCCGCACGGAAATGTATTGGACGGGCACGTTCGTCTGGGCAGATACAAATTGCGCTTTGCAGCACGTCATTCGACATTTTTACGTTTATTGTTCGGACCAATTAATCTCTCGCAATGACAAACGGGCGGATAATAACGATTTCACGAGATTATCGACCGGCGTATTCATATTGAATACCTACGATTTTTAATGCGATCGATGCGTCCGGAGATTAAAATATCACGTACGAAGTAGAACATTGAATTTCGAACTACATAATCGGTCCTCGTATGTTCCTCGAAGCGAGAATTCATAATTCTCATTCTTCCGGTTTGCTTTTTAACCCTTAGCACTCGAAATAAAAAATCTTATGTTTATTTATATATTTTAAAAAATAATATCTTAACTATTTGATCCTACAATTTAATTATAATTTAATAATATAATTTAATTATAATAATAATTTATGTATTTTAAATTTAGCAATTTACCTTAAAAGATAATAATGATATATAGTAATGAAAAGTAAATAATCATATCGGCGATACTGAAGTGCAAAGGATACATTTAAGTTTCGAAAATTCAATTGCACCATAGTTGACATTTGGAAAAAGAAACTGTTGACATTAAGTGACTTGATTTCCAAGAGAACAATAACAGTTAAAGTCTAAGTCTCAAATTGGTCTAAACAGTGTTCAAAATTTGAAACCAGACGTTATAAACGAAACATGGGGTTAGTTTGTTGACTTAAAGCGTGACGCAGAAGCGGATAAATTATTATCTCTTGAGCGAGCACTACCAAAGCTAGTGCGAGAGCTAAGTAGACGAGAATCTTTTAATAGAACGGTATTTTTGTTTATCAAATCAAGTCGAGTGCTGGAACTGCCGCGGTAGCTGAAGAGACACTTCTCAAGAGTCTAGCAAACTATAATTCTTAAAGCTATGCGGTTCTTCGTGGTGTGTGGCCTGAACACAAACCAGCCCTGTGTCACTGGCTCTTGGGACCCGCTGTCACGAAACGAAGTAAACTAGAGCTTCCGTTTCAGACCCTTGTAACTTCGCTCTGACGAAAAGCAGATTTCCTCGGATGCCGGTCGAAATTAACACAATAAGATCTTCTAACTCGTGAGCTCGGTGGCTCCGTTAAAATTGCATTAAACGATTAATGGAGAGCCAACTCGGATATAATTACATCGAAACGAAGATAATTGTAGAAGCTCCACAATTTCTACGAAATCCAAACACCTTGTCTGTAAAACATTCAAATAATAAAAGTTGTCATTTCCAGAAAAACTAAACGACTCGTCCGTAAAAAATTATATGGACGGAGTAAATTCACTCTTTTTTAAAAATTAGTTACGCATTGCAAACGCATCTTTATCGTAGGATTACTCGGTCGATAAATCGATACGGCCGATTTCTTCACGAATAAACAATAGATAACAGCACTTTCATCGACCACGGAATGACCGAAAATAATGATTCAGAATTCTTTTTTTCTAAACGAAACATTGACATTGTTCTTTCGTTTTTAAGATTAACGGGCTTGTTTCTTCCGAGCTTCTGAGCCGTCCACACGTTAACAACTGTGTTAATCTAGAAAATCCCGGCCACGATTCTAAAGCATTTCCCGATGTATCCTAGAGGCAACATGTTCCGAACATTTAACAATTCTCGAGTCGAAAATCCGTTCGTTTTTCTAGAACTAAATACGAGCCGGGTACTATGAGTCGTTGAAACAACCCTAGCAGCCATTATAAAATCCGCGGGCGGTACAACATCCATGGAGGCCTGTGCGCGCGTATTTTCGAAAAAAGACAGGCATGAGAAAATATCAGACAAACAGGGGAGCTGAAACAAGGAATCGCGGAAATATTAAAACGCATGGCGGCGGAGTCAAATCAGAGTAGCAAAGCGGGCTGCCAGAGACAGAAACCGAGATAAAGAGAGAACGAGGGAGAGATGAGAGGGAGAGAGAGAGAGATAGCAGGTTAACGAGCGGCAGCCGGCGTGGCGCAAAAATTAGCAAATAAACTTCTTTTCGAAATTAAACCTTCGAGGGGTTCAGACAGACGTAGGAAATCTAGCGACGGACGTGACCCAGATCGCGTGTGTCGGCGAGCCCGCGGGAGTTTCAAACGGAGCCGACATTAAAATTTCATTAAATAGGCGTATTTAGCTGGCGTAAAGGCTGCGAGGTCGAGGGTGCGTGGCCGTAGCTCTCTATGCAACCTTTGCAGTCGCGTGTTTGACAAAAAGCTGGAAAATCCCAGCGATGATCGTTTCAAACAAACGTCAGAGGCCCACGGCCCGCTCGTGGGCTACTAGCGCGTCGCTCTGCAGCGCACAGTGGATTAAAATACCTATTTTCTTGGACATCGTCGGCAAATTGTCGAAATTTTGTGCTATAGCTTCATTAAATCTGGAATAAGTGATCGTAGCATGAGAAAACACAGAAAAATTAGCTGCTAATAACTGCGATTAATAAAATAAATCTAATCTACATATATTATGTACATGTATACGTTATACATATATATTAAATTTACTTTATGAATCACACCTGCTAGTAGCTAATTTTTCTACTTCTTTACCGTTAAAGGAGTGAGTTCAGGTATTTTAATTATGGCAGTAAGGAGTGCAATGGATTTTTATTTTATATAGTTATCAAACGATGAAATTTAAGTAAAGTCAGAACGTAAACCTGATGTGAATGTAAAAATCATTTCTTTGTTTATTCTTATGCTATGATAACTTATTAAAGATTTAACATTGAACCTGCCGAGCATTAACTGACGCGTGTTCCTGAATAAGAACGAGGAAACTAAATCTACTTAAATCTACTCAAATCAATTCTTATTATACCATACGAATGAATGAAGATATTAATTCAATCATTTCCTATAAGAAAATATTCAGAACTTCAAAAATTTTAAAATGGAAAATGTGAAACTGGTCATTTTTGACCGGAGTGGTGGATTTGGTATCGATGAAGCTGTAGTACAAAATTTCGACCGTCAATTTTGGCAGATGATGTCCAAGAAAATAGGTATCTCGTTGCAGTGTGCGGCGCGGCGTGGAATGCGCGAGCGGAGAGGCGATTCTTTTCACCTTTTTCGAAAGCACTTTAATGTGGCGGGACCATTTCTCTTGGCCGGGCTGTTCCGCGCCGGTGGGAGGGACGGCAATCGGAATCCAAACGCGGCACAAAGCGTTTAAACGCGTTTCGAGTGCCCGGAATGGCTGGCCTTGCGTCGAGTGTCCACTGCAAAGCGACCCATTTTTTCGATTGCTTAACTCCCATATTTCGCATCCCCGGCCTACACGCTGCCCGGCCGTGGGTGGGCGTGCTCTCGCGTGCAGCCAGTCCACTTTTTTTCAAAAATCCTTGTTCGGCTCTCGGTAATCGCGAAACGCGACCCGGCAACCTGGATTCGATCACGCTGCGTGCGTCCGCCGACGAAAACGTGCTGCGAGCTTCATAAAGGCGTATCTCCATGTTCTTGTTGCCTAATCGGCCCGGCGTCGTCATTTTTACCTTTCAGCTCTAATCCCGATGTGCTATTAGGAGTCCATACTGATTAAGAATAAATGGACGCTTAGAGCTGAAGAGATAGAAGAAAGACAAGACTCGGTAGATGTAAGGAATAAGAGATGAATGTTAACTTTATTTTACATGCTAGGTAACAGAAAATATAGTACGTTACATAGATGTTAACACGGAAAATATGTAAACTAGAAATACAAATGTAAAACAGGACGGACACAATATCCTCGCACGTTGAATAAAGATTTTGGAATTTGGAACTGGATATCGGCAGGAGTATATTTATCGGTACCTGCTGAACAAAGCTGAGAATCATCATAAACATCATCAATTCTAGTACGATAAATGGTCCGTCGTCCTTTGGTTGGTACACGTTAATGTAATTCTTCAAAAATTCATGTATTCCTCCATTAGCCCATCAAGTTTGCAATATTCCTACGTAAATTTACGTGTACTTACCAATTCGAAAATATGCAATATTCACTGAAACAATAACTGACAGGAATTGGCAGTCCAGTTGAGGGTTAAATTTGAAATTGGTTGTCTCAATCATCATTCGTGACATTCAAACGAATCAAAGGTGAAATATTAACTCCGCGCGGATTTTATCCCGTGTGATATTTTTCAAGAGTTCAGATAGCTCCAAAGCTGCAAATCTCGTCGAATCCTTTTTAAAGTAATTAAGCTCCTCGTTACCAACGCGAAGAGTCCGCGATCGTCTGCATCTCGTTCGCCTCGATACTACTTTTCGCCCTATCGTTTGACTCCAGGCTACTACTAGATGGAATCTCTAGCGGAGAAAGGAGAACTTGATTAATTAGGATCGCTGAATGCAGCGGGCAAATGGAATGATATTTAATTCGTGTTTCTTTGTGGACACTGCCTCCTCGTTTGGCGGACTTTGTTTGTCGATGACGGGAGAGTGGACTCGAACAAGATTCCAGCGGGGGAAGTGTGCTAAAGCGATGAAAACTTGGAATCAAACGCGTTAAGGTAACACACGTGTAACGAGGGAACGGTGTACGTTGCGAATAAACGCTCAGGAGATTATATGGAACTCGTCGCGAACCGACTACAGCGAATCGCGAGATTAGCAAACGTAACTGGGTCCTGGCATAGTTCCCACAGGAGAAAGTGCCTTTAAACGAGCAATTGATTTTGCCACGTCTATACTTAATTCCATTCCCCGCGGTTGCCTTCGTGTATCCGCCAGACGCTGAAATATAATTTCATTCCATCGCAACGTTTTAATCAACGATCGCGTCTCGGAGTTGCGAAACGGCGAAACTGGAGCTAAATAAAATCCTAATTCGTTCGCGAGCGAATCCGCTAAATTACGAATAATATTGTTATAGCATTAAATTGCGTTAAACGTTGCCGAAGCCTGCTTTTTATCATCTCACTTTAGTTCCGCGGGATGGTAACGGATAAAGCTTTGAGTCTCGTGAAGATTAAATCAGTACTCCTTCTGCAGCGAGATTACAAGAATAAATTTGCAAGCTGCTATCATCACCCCTTTCGTCTCTGTAATTTAACGCGAATCGGGAACGATTGAGATCTAGATCCCATTCAATTGAAGCTCTGCACATGTTTGCGGAGATTCCAATGGCGCAAGCCTTTAGAGACGTCCCACTGTAATTTAAATTCCAAATATCTATCCGACCGTTCGTTTCAGACAATAGTGTCTCTTGCGCAGCCTCTCGTGCCTTTCTAGTTTTCCGGCAACATTTCCCTCTTACCGGCATCTATGAGACCGCCGATACCATAAACGGAATTCTCGGCAACCGTGATTCACAAGCGTGCTCACGAATCTCTCTCGAATAACAATTCAAACAAAATTATCATTTTAATAAGTAGGTCATAAAATTACAATAATTATAATGATTATTATTATTTATTTTTGTGTACATATACAGGATGACCTCTTGTAACACAAGCGACATAAAAACAATCATACGAGTATAATCATAAAATAGTTGGTAGAATATAATGGAAACAAGAATAACGATAATAAATAAAGAGATATAAATTCAATAAAATAAAAGACAAAACAAAAATAATAATGACAATTAAAATAAGGATAGATGGAAGGAAATTTGGAAGAATAGAATAAAGGAAAGGGGGCTGGGAATTACGGTAAAAAAATTTGCATTGTTATGAAACACGTAAAAATTTGCTAGGTCGTAAATATAACATTGTTAATAGAATGATGTGTGATCGTCGTAGAACAATGAGCACGGAGTTACTATAAGGTATCTCGTTTAAAGGGACGCACGTGCAACGCCAGTGGCGAACATATTAACCAATTAGCATGCAGGACAAATAAATCTCGGTCACTCGAACGAGGAGGAGAAAACGGTGAACGAGAGAGTGAAAATTAGCGTCGATCTGGCACGCTGTTGGCGATCATTTACAGAGCTTAATGCACCGTGGCTAGCGGAGGAAAGGAGCAGAAGCTGAAAGCTCGATCGAGCGGACAACGACATCGGTGCGCGTACAGTACCTCCGCGATTTCTTTTCTTTGCGACTCGTTTCGTCCTCCTTCATTCTTCTCTCTCTCTCTCTCTCTCTCTCTCTTTCTCTCTCTATCTCTCATTCTCCTTCTGGCTTCTAAACGTGGATCGCGAGCGTCTCTCTTAAGGTGCTTGCCCACTTCAGGGTAAAACCGCTTCCATACGCCGCATTTCATAGTGACAACGTAGAATTCTTTTCTGAGATATTGAAACCATAATGGAAGTATTAAAACGTTGCACACTGCATTTGTAGGCAATAATCGAAGCACCAAAATTTTACACACTTGCAATCAAAATTGTTCGAGTTAATTGTAAGGAACGCAAGTTAGATGAAAACGTCTTTTCTCTTTTGATAACTGTAATACGTTGAACGCAATGTGACAGTATTCTTAATTTGTTCAAATGTTACAATTTTAAATTTGATTTTCTAATGAATTGAAGTTTTGTAATGAATTCTCTCGGTGTAAAAATGTCCAAAATCGCTCTTTAATAAGTGCACAATACAAAGAGAACAATGTGCATCAATGTACACGGTTCTAACAATTTTTTAATTTCAGCACACTATCTAATAATTGTCTACCTATTGCCTCAGTGTAGACATTTAAGAAGTTTACCCGAGGTGAATGTAGAATATTAAAAGTATTCTTTCGTGAAACTCTGAAATGGATACGCAGCTTTAGAGCAATAGCATGTGCCGATGGCAGTCAGCCCGTCTGTGTGCGAACACCCGAACGACGTTCGCTCTTGGGGAGGACCAGATACCATCCTCTTCCAGAAATAACCTAGCTCACGTCGGATAGATAGTAACAGAGTCCTTTTAATAACTTGTCCGATGTCTTTGCTCGGAGCGTTTACGAGCGTTTACGGTTTTTGCCGTTGGCTTCAGCGGGACGGAAATATTGACCGTGAATCGTCGGCCATTCGTTTGATCGGTTAGAACACGTTTCATTTAAGTGGTCACCCTATCTGTCCCATTTCTCGTCGATCGTACGAGTTTTCGAGCGGCAACAAGTACCATTTACCTTCTTGCACTCCTATTGTTCGTTTCAATAACCACACGAAATATCGATTGATAGATTTGCAGTCTAGGCCAATCAGGATTCGTACTTGAATATTTCCATTGTCCTCGAAAATGCGAAGTCGCTTTATGAGCAAAACTGTTCACAGAGACGACTATATACCTTTCAATCAGAGCATTGACCTTAGTCTTACAAAATTAGGTTTTAAATACAATCGGTGTAAAAAGTATTCGCACATCTTTTAAAACTGAATAACATTTTTATAATTGGACCAAGTGATTTGAAGCTTTTTAGGGGTATTGCAGGGATTAATTTACTAGACAATGACTATAAGGATGTCTCCAACAATTGCAACTAGTTGGGATGATGAGAACTTGAATAACTCTATTTCACATCTACTTTATTTCATATCTAATTAATAACTGTCATCAGTAGAATTTTAAAACGTCAATGTCTTGTTTTTTATTACATAAAATGATTATGGAAAGGATTAACTATTAAGTTTTTATTTCTTCCAATTGAAATGATTTCGCCATCTTGTTTCTGATCCGGTCATTTTCGTCATAAATGCATAAAAGTCTAGAGCGTCTAGCACCGATTTCTAAAATTTGTACAAAAGTACAAGTTGATACCCTAAAGATTGCATAAAATATTTTTGCACCGATCGCGTAGTTTGATCGAGGTCGAGAAAGACGTCGAAAATTTTTGAAAAAAGCTGGGCCATTCGAGCGCGGTGTAATTTACGGTTGGACAGAGGGTGTCCACTGTCGGTTCGAGGAATCGAAACAGTTACGATGGTTCGCGGGGCTCCGCGACGCATGGAAAATTCATGCATCAGCCGCGTTCGGTGTCTCAGAATTTATGCACGCCGGTGTACATGTCGGCAGTACGCGAGCGGTTCGATCGCGACACGCGTTGAACGAGTAACCTATATTCCGCTGAATATCGGATTCTCATGACTACGTTTAACGGCTGGCGTTGCCCGGCGGTGTTGGGGGCGCGGAGGGATGATAGATCGCGCGCATGTGAAGTCCATTATTCAGGGATGGAGTTTTCGGCGGAGGCATTTTTGTTCTAGCGTGAAAGCTACTGGGTCTTATCGAGGGCTCCGAAGAGTTATGGCTCGGCTATTATCGGGGAAATTATATGGAGCAAAGTTGCCTAATACGAGACCCGTTCTAACACGAGACCGCGGCTTATCTCTGTTACAGAAATTTTGAATAACATTACTGTCGCGTTCTCTGTCGCAACAGAGTATGCTCTACTAATACCTAATAGTACGGTTTGCAATCTTTGTCTGCACGGAATGTTAAGCTGCTCTGTACTCGTCGAAACACAGAATGTTGCCGATACTCTTTATTAAATGATGCATTTTATAAAAGCATCGTATTTTAACCAAATATCAAGAAAGTCGAACGTATACAGTATAATTACAATAACACGCTTTACAAAGAGATTGCCACAGCTAACTTGTTAAATATGCGGATTTAAAGCATTTATTACAGAAGTGAGTAGGTGGAATACGAAACAATAAGTGCAGAACCGTGTATTCTAGGTATTTATGAGAGAAACGAGTAGGTGGAATACAAAACAGTAAATGCAGGAGACTTTCAACCTGTTAAAGATCCAAAGAATGAAAATAAATTTTTATTCAGCTCCCGTTTGTTGGAATCGTGGTAGAGTGTCTTTATTTTGCGCAACGATTCGTGATCTAATAACAATTTTTATAAATGCTTCTAGCGAATTTTGGGACGTATTAAAAAAATTAGAAATTTGCATTAAATGTTTATCGGGCAAGAGGATCGACTTTTTTTTTGCAGTGATGATGGTAATACTTGCAAACAGCAATTTAGCAGATTGCGTTGCACGTTGCGCGTTGAAATTCAGATTGCAAAAAAGTCATGTTTCACGTTTAATAGGCGATTAATTACATTCGAAGATTAAACTGGGCCATCGTGTATGTAAAGCGGAGCTGTAGATATTCTGCTAAAGTTTAATAGCGTGATACAGATTCAATGGATATGTATGAATATTCATCACGGATAAACCATCGTTATTGGTCCCTCCGTTATATAATTCTACCGTCCTCCGTGGTTACTGACCGTTGTCACTAGATTGAGAGCTCAATTTAACTTCGTGGAATCTAAGCTGCTCGTTCACAGAATCTTTTTATTCAACCGATCCTCAAAACCGTTTGTTAAAAGTCGTTTAAAAATTCGAATTATTTGCGTCATATTCTGTAATCGATTCTTGTCGCATTTTATGCTGCAATAACACAGAATGAAACACTTGATGAAACTGTCCTATTTATTTTAGTTACTGCTCATGGTTAAACTTTCTTACGAGGATTATATGCACTTCCAACACAAACGCTGCATCAGCAAATCTTCTCACCGAATTAACGACAGAGAAAATTAACTATCTCGGTCATTCTGACGGCATCAATATATTTTATTTTAAAATTATTGACATTTTAGAGACTGTTTAATCAAAATTTACCAAATAGATTTTTTAATCCGAGCATAAGTTACAATAAAAACAGTCTGAATAAATTCATAGTTATTTCTTCGTTATTATCAATTATTTTTATTATTTAATAGGTTTATCGTTAACAAAACTTATTACAATATTTCTCTGTGAAACGTCTATCACAGAGCACAAAGTGCATAGAATAGTGAATAACGCAATTTCTCCGTCTATAGATTTGCCCGAAAAAAGCTGCCAGTTATTTCAGTCGCCGTTCTACGGAAAAAGCATGAGCCGAATTCCTCGAGCACCAATTAGCAAAACTTGTCGGAGCGTAATCGACAAAAGTGGAGAGTAGCCGTGATAAACTAATTGGCAGGGAACCGTGAAATCCAGGGATCTCGCGATTACGTGCAGGTGGGGAAACCTAGTGTTTCGGAAGTAGAACGTTCAGAGCGTAATTCGTGCACGCATCTCGAAGGGACAGGGCGGCAACAGCTGGCGACCATGCTGGTTTTTTCCCGCGCGAATCTGGGTCAATCGAAACCTGTCAGCGATCCTGATAGATTTCGCTCGGAGCTCTTTATCGAGGATCCTTATCGGGCACTGGCCGACGCGAACGGATCGCCGCGCGATTAGCCGGGAGATCTCGGAACGATCCGAAAAACTCCTGGCCGTCTCCCGTCTTCCATCTCCCGTCTCCCGTCTCCCGGGGGACCCAGAGACGGGAAACGAGCCACGTTTTCGCATTCCTCCGAGACGCAGCATTGTAGCTCGTCGATTTGCTCGAAAGTTTCGGCCGCTTCGAAATATCGTTTCCTTGAACTCGTTCAGGGACCACGGATTTCACAGGAGTAGATTTCTTGCCACCCACTGCCGCACCGGCTGCTTTCACCTAGCTACATGCGCACGGAATTCTCTTTCGATCCGTTCCCTTCCGAAGAACTTGTGTCTAGTTAACAATCGAATGATGTCGCGATTTTTGGACATTTCTCCTGGACGAACCGGTGGGTTCTTTCCTGAACGAGCCGGTTACTCGAAGGTGCGGATATTGTGCAATTTTATGAGGAGACTAATGAACAGGTACATTTTTTGAAAATGCATTGTGCAATTCTATGATGAAACAAATGAACTTGTTCCTTAAACAGATGCTTTTTTGAAAGTACGTGTTGCATAATTTTATGGCGAAACGAATGAACTTGTTCCTTAAAAAGGTGTCTCTTTTAAAAGTAACGAATGAAGTTAAGTATTATTTTCGAAAGTAAATACATTGTACAATTTTATGTCAGAATTAATAGATAGATAGAATTAATAGACGTATACTTTCGAAACCTGTATCTTCTTTAAAAATACATATTACTGTCGGATGTGTATTAATATTGAT
This sequence comes from Augochlorella aurata, assembly GCA_028455555.1. Lineage (NCBI taxonomy): Eukaryota > Metazoa > Arthropoda > Insecta > Hymenoptera > Halictidae > Augochlorella > Augochlorella aurata. Next base: position 4,876,448 of record CM052149.1, read on the forward strand.
CTTAATATTCTGTAAAATTGAAAGGAGAAAGCATTACAAATGGAAATTGAAATAGAAACGCTATATTAGTGAAACTAAACGTGAAGAAGATTTTTAGCAGTTAGCTGAAACTCCAGAAGTAATGTTGACTTACTGATCATTAAATATTAATGTCTAACGATTTTGATATTATGGTTATATTTCGGGAATATGCAGCGGAGTCATGCCATGATGCTATTTTAGTTTATGGATATAACGTTGATGCAACGGTGAATGATCGAAAATAGAACCGCGATAGGTGGACTGACATGATTGCATCGAAGCTAAGATCTATTTCCAGAAACTGTTAGAATTTCGCTGAAATTCTGAAATACGTCGAATAAAATTAGATGAAATATTTCGGAGTTTCTCGTTCCATCGATATTGCTGCGGCTAGAAGTAACAGAAGGAAACTCGTGATAGCGATTAAATCCGATCCTGATCGGTATCTATTAATCGGTATTCGATAATTGATATTGGGAAAATGAAGAAATGCGCTGGTATAAAACAACAGTGGGCTGTGCCGGTGGAATTTTCCTGGGAATGGTAGATATTAAAATTGGCTGCAACATTCAATTAATTTTTCGTTATACGCGTCGGCCGATTATACCGTACCGCGAGTCTGTTATTCGGTCAGGTCGATACAGTATTCTGACAAATTAAGTTTCATATTCGTAAAGGATTATAACAATCGCCGGCCGAATAGAGCGTTCGCGAATTCAATCGGCATTACATAGATTTCGATTTCGCAGTTGTATTCACATATCTCGTTTGCGAAACACTCGTCCACGGAAAACAACAAATCCGAGACCGATACGGTAATTACGATTGTAAAATTTTGCGAACTATTAATCCGGAAGATTGGTCCGATTCGCGAGCATTTGTTTTCGAAAAATTGTTTAACTTAAAAACTGGTCCCGAGATTTTACAAATCAATCCAAGAACACTGACTTTCAAAACTCGACGAAGATAGCAATCAGATAAAACGCTGCAGTTTTTTATGTTAAAAAGCTGCATCGTTATGTTGAAATATTGAGGAATAAGGAAAAAATAGAGAAAATATAGTATGAACATTTTTTAACCGGGAAAATTTATGTCAAGCTTGATATATTCCTACAAAATTGTGATTTATTCAGTACCATGTACAGTTGGGTGTATTTTTAATGACGTCTTATACATTGTTTCTTTCAAAATGACATATCATGATTTTAATTAAACATTTTTTATAATAATAACTGGCTCCAGAACTTTTCTTTTTCTTTCTCCGAATATTCAAAGAAGATTTAATACCTCTGTCATGTGTAATTTCCATGGACAAAAGACAGTTTGAAATTCTGCTTTGAATCCTTAAGAAACGTCGTTTAAATTGCTAAAGTTGTGTTTCTCCTGAAGGCTGCTAACAGGACACAATAATTGGCTCCTCTGCCCTACCGGAAGTCCGGAATTGATTTGATCGGAGGTCCGGATATAAAGGGAACGTAATGGTTACGAAACTGGCCGGGGATGCAGCCGAACAACGCCGTGATCCCGGAATATCCCGAGCACAAGTACTCGAAACCCTGGACCGGGACAGGGACAGAGACCGGGACCGGGACCGGGACCTCCTTCGCGTCAGTTTGACGAGGACCGATCGCGCTTGCGGAAGATCTTCGGTTCGCGTGAACGAAAGCCAGGCAAATGTATCGAGACGCGATGGTGGTCGGCATGCATATTCATGAAGGCGGAATAGAGTCGAAACGGGCGGAGAGGAGCGGCCTAATGAAGTTGTTGTCTTCTTGGAAAACAAGGCGAGCTGCGGTGGCTTTGGGCCGAGCGTCGACGTTGCGGCCGTTCCTCTCCCGTCTCTCTCAATCTCCGTCTCCTGTCCCTCTCTTCTCTCTCCATCTTGCCCGGATTGTCAGGTCGCTCGCCCCTCGCCTCGCCTCGGCTCGCCCGTGGCCCCACACTTTCATCCGGTCAGGCTCGTCCACCTTCGTCCGCAACCTCGTCAACCTCGTTGCGGTCGACCGTGGAACTCGTTGTTGACGACTATCCGCGAACAGTCCGGCCAGTTCCAAATTGTTTGATGTCTTATTTACTTGGCCATGGAGCCCGCGAGTCGTCGTCGCAGAGGATGCGTCACTCCCGGTTTATTTGCGGTCGTTAGAGATCCAAAGTGGGAGAAGTCGGGGCAAAGAGGGGAACAGAGTCTCACGAACCGCGAACCGAGAGGCGAACGCACGGCAATTTATTGCGCCCGGCGACGTTATAGCCGACTCACCTGACTCAACCAGGTACGATTCCGGTGACTCGGTGAAATTCCCGGATACGACGAAACGCCCGCCATCCGCCCGTTAGAGCAAATCATATTTGCTGGATCGCGACGCCAGCGAACGTGCGCGTTCCAGAAACCGCACGCTAGTTCCAGGCGATGAAAATCACTTTACTTTTACATTCTTTGCTCGCTATTCCGTAATTTACTGATCGGATAATTGTGCTTTCGATAGAAATTCTCTGTAAAATTGTTCGCCTTTAAGTTGGAGTACAGGGATGTGTTTTTGCGATGAGACGAAATCACATCGGTACCATGTGTCCTATATTTTTCTATGTACTGTATCATTCACCGCCTCTACGAACTCCTGCCATAAGTACGCAAAATTCCACAGTCTAATTCCACGACAGGTGATTAAAAAGACGAAGGATGAATAAAGAATAGGGTGAACAATTTCGCAGAGTCCGAAGGAAGAAAATTGGGGTCTTGTCCAGCGTTTGGCCAGGAGGTAGCCTTGTACGGTGGCCTATTGTCGGGGCAGTCGATATCGAGGCTGGTGCAACATCGTCCGTTATGGTGGACGGTATCGTCGGTTCAGAATCCACGGTCAATTTCCGGCGGTTCCCTTGGCGTCGCGTCGCGCCGCGTTCCAGTGTCGCTCGTAAAGCAGCGGCTCGCCTATCTACACTCAACAATGAGATCCTTCTTATGCGGAGCCCGAGGGCCGGTCCGCGTGTATAATGGTTCGACTATCAAGGAGTATACAGACGCCTGGTACTCGACCATTATTGGACAGTAAATCGAGGCCGTTTAACAGGATATTTATGGAGGGCTCGCATGTGCGCCGTGCGCCGCTGGAGCAGCCCGATAGTACGTGTATATGCACGTTCTCGTTCTACTATGTATCTAGACGGCTCACGGGCCATCTAGCAATGTTCACGCGCCGATATTCGGCTCGAACTTATCACGGGAACTCGTCGGTGCCGCGACTTTTCCCGTCGAATCGCACTCGACTCGCCGCGTAGCCACTGATCCCCTTTCTCGAGCTACGGGGATTTGCCTCGGGCCAATGTAGAACACTCGCGTACATTGTGGACACAGTAATATGTCGTAGCTGTGGGAGATCCTATCTTATACCAACATGTATTCCGACTTTTTCATCATCCTAAATAAATCCTTCGTTTGTATTTCTCTTTTTATTTTGACATTTTATAACTACGTTTATGTTTTATAACAATGTCGAGACTAAAAATTCCCCCTAGAAATATTTATATACTATCAGGAACTGTAAAAGACAAAATCAGAAACCAGTCATTTGGTCTAGTGTGAATTTCACCAGGATTTGGATTAATCTATCATATTATTTTTAAGGGAACAACTGGAAAAGGGATCTTTGGAAATTTGAAAATAATTTATGCAATATTAGAAGTTGGATTTTTATTGTTTATTGTATGCTTGAATGTTGATATTCGTACTTAATAATCATTGTAGTTCCAAAAGGGATTAAAATATTTGGACGATAATCTCCATGTCAATGTTGCGAGAGCAGAAATTTAATTAAACCCATCAATTATTTGATCTTTAGGATCTCCATAGTTGGTTTTCACAGTTATTAATCAACGGAACACAACGGATTTTGCAATTTTGCACTAAAAATCAACGACTACAGCAAGTCCTGTGAAATACGGCGAGGAATAACAATGGTAGGGAAATTCTCGCGACGGCCGTCTCGCCATCGACACCATGGTCGAGGGTCTACGCGAACGCTGCGAGAGCACGGTGCTTATGAAACGAAAGACACTCTTGTCGCCGACTTTTCATGCATCGACACGGCCGAAGGAAATCCGTAAATCTTCCGAGATGGAACATCGTTCGGATTTCGAAATCCGACTGTCTCGTCGTGACGTAGTTGTTTCGGCCAGCTAAGCTATAGGAATGCAGCGCCCGTCGTCTTCCTGTTCTTCCGAAGTTTGTTTTGCAGCGTGCTTCGTTCTTCGGCTAGTTAGGCGGTTTCTTTCGAGCCGGACTCCCGGGTTCGTTAACGAAGACCCGGTTAACGACGTATTCGATTAAGCCGCTGGCTTCGTGTCCGCCAGGTTGGGCGTGGATCCGCTCGTCGACGGAAATAGTGCGACTTCGAGCCTCGATCCAGCGCAGCTGAGACCTGCCGCGGATCGATCGGACCCGCGGGATAGCGTTTCGAATTTTTGTCAGTTCGTTCCGGCAATTTATATCTCGATTGAGAGATTATTCCCGGCTGCGATTGCAGTAGCCGCTCTCAGCGGGCGATGCACGCTGAAACTTTAACTAGACCGCGGATTTTTGCGAATTCGCGACGCGAAACACGAGGAAGCATTGATATTGACAGAAACTAATAATTGCATCAGAATCGCTAATGCTGCTTCGAAACATCGAAGGTTAGGTATGCATGTTGCTCCGTTCCTTCAAGTCGGAATCAAAGATTCTCTTGTCAACGATATTTGAACACTCAAGAGGATCTAATTACACAATAAATATCATGTTTCTTTTTTAAAGAAATTATTGCGATCGAAATGTTTCAATCACACTAATTGCGAAGAAAATGATACGGCAAGCTCAAATGCACTTGTTTAAAATTCATATAACACAAAGTTGTACACTAAATAAATTTATCCTAATTCATGTATTGAAAGCTGATTACTTCGTTCGCCTATATGCAGGTTTAAAACAACTTTAAGGTTATTTGCAAATATTTGTCAAAAGATACTCTTTTTACCAAAGAGAACATTTGACATCCTTCTCCAAACTTCTCTTTGCCAACTTTACCCCGGTTTTTCCTAGTGGCTCGGGGAAATAAATGTCAAGAAAATCGATTTGATATACGAGGAAAAGTGCTGTACGCGATCCGACGACTTTTTCGGCCCCGTTCGACCGCACACAAATCTTTGTTCACCGTTCAAGAACGCAGAGCGCAAGTGACTCTCATCTTATCAAAAGAAGCATTCAGTTGCAACGAAGTCTCGTTTCCACGAAGTTGTGCATCGCGAAGAGGATCGAGTGTCCTCGTGCACGCTCGACGTCGCGTTCCAATAAACAGAAATTACGGTTTTCATAAATATAGACAGGCGTCGTCTGACGACATTGCGAATCCGTGTCAAGTAAACCTTTCGACTCGGCGAGTGGGCCGAGTCGTAATATCGGTTTCCAGCGAGACGTGTCGGGCGGTCGCAGATAAATCTATTCGTCGTTAAAAGGATACACGGGCCGCATCGGTAATAAATATCGCGACGCGCTGCGCCGCGACGCGTTCCTCTGATCTTCCTCGGGACTTTGGGACTCCGGTCTCGGGAGCTCAACATTTCGATTACGTCGAGTTGTTTTCGTACAGGCAACACTACGTGGCGAAGCGTTAAATATAGTCTACGCACGGCTAAACAAACGATTAACCCGCGGCTTAACCAGAGCTTATGCTCCAGCGGTAACCAGGGTTTATGTTTATGCTCGCGGTGCCGTTGTTAACTAGTTCTCGGTTGTTGAAACAGTAACACACATCGTGAATGTCGGCCCGCGAATAATCGATCCTGTTATCGCGGCGGCAAGCTGCGAAGCCCTCGCGCGAATCGTCGCGTCGACTTTTCTTTCACCGGTAGCAGACGTTGATTCGCTGTTTCCAAATTGTTCCCGCGACGAAACGGGGCCCGACGTTTTAACGGAACAATCTGGTTATTCCGCGCAGACGAGACTTCAACGCGCATCACGAAACCGTAAGATCGCAAATGGCTCGTTCCGGCGGATCGACCGAGCGTCCGTAATTTCTTCCATACAAGCTGCTCCATTATTCGGCGCATTAACCTAATTAAATCCGACTTCCTACAGCTCGCGCAACGCGGTGTCGAATAAAGTTTGCGATCGCGCGACTCATGAATCATTAGCGCGGATTGAAATTTTCGTCGCTCGCGGAATATCAATTATATTCGACGATCGCGGCCGGAATTTTAAGCGATTTCATTCACGGATAACCGGTTCTATTGAAATTACGAATTCAAATGAAGACCGGATCGAGCGAGCGTTAACATTAATCACGGCGCGCAATCTCGCGCCGTTATCTTCGTTAGGAGATTTTCAATCTTTTTCCCCGTTACTTTCAGCGGACCTGTTTCTCTATTGTGCTGGGAACCGACTGGAACAAAGTTTGCCGTTCGCTTTAGCATTTCCGGCTCGCTATTTGCAACAATTAAGAGAAGTTTCCTCGGGTTCTTTGTAACAGAATGTGCTCGTTAGTTCGCGTCAGGCGATTGCATTTCCGCGCGACCGAGGAAATAGTAATTGAGGAATCTTCTTGAGCGAGGAGCGGCCCGGAGGAGCCGAGATTTTTCGATGAATCTGTTTCGTACAGCTTTCGAAAAAACTGCCGGCGTGGCGCGGCGGATAAATTGATAGGATAATTAAAGCCCTGGGGAGCACGAGCCCTGGTAAACGGTCCGCTAACAAGGGACACCGTTCCTTCCAGTTGCTTAAGAAAGAAAATTAAAAAGGATGGCTCCTGTCGATGCCAGAGCCGGCCGTCGTTTCTTCTCCCGGCCCGGCTTAATGCCGGCGTGGACGCCACCGGGGAACGAACATTTCCAGATTCAGCCGCGATCGTTCAGTCTAATACGACGTCTCATCAACCTGCTACCAGCTTCCGTTTTAACCTCGCAGATTCCCACGGCATTACCAGCCGATTCCACTTATTCCATCGAGCTCTCATTTTTAATCAACGCGACCCCGACCACGTGGACGAAATTCTTTTTTCCTCGACACGTCGCTAGGCGATTTCGAGATCAATGATTATTACTCCGTAGATTACTCTGCTGATCCTTATGCGAAATAAATATTTTTTAAATGATTGTGAGACAGAAATGAAACGAGAATAAATCGTTTGCTTTATTAATTTTAATAAGTTGAAAATAGTGTAACAATATTATTAAATTCATCGTCTTTGGAGTATTTTATTTCAGGTCTCCATTTTTTTCATAAATGCATGAAATCCGCAGTCTGATTATTAGATTTCCGATGGAATCATGACGAACGGCGTGTATGGTACTAATACTTTCTAGATTATTACGCGGGCGTTCACGGTTGAGGTGAGGTTTACGCATACCGCGGCTGTAAAAGGACAAAATCCGATCCGTGTTTTCACGCGCGAAAAGCAGCTCCGGAGGCCGCGACGTTCCTCTCCGGCGGGACGGCTGATTTCCGCTTTTCAATCATCATAACCGAACCGTGATTTAATGTCGTTCGCAGCCAATGGACCGGGTCGGGGCGTTTTACATTCCGGCCGTCGAAAGAATCGATGTAAAAGGGAACGGGCGGAGCGCGTAGGACAGGCGAGAAATGGAATCGATTCGACGCTCCGCTCGGTTTTATCGCGAATGCTCGTTCGTTAGAGGATTTATGCGCGCGTTCATGAAAATTGACTCCTAATAACGGAGCACGGTGCACATCTACACTGGCGCGCCGTGTCGTCGCGCGTCGGTTCCCTGCCGTTGCACGGCTGATTTAAAATTTATATACGTGGATAATTGCGCGTGTAGCAACGGTGGAATTCGAGCCGCGGGGATCCGTCGGCTGCCAGCGTTTCCGGGCAACTGAAAAGGAGAGCCGACCGACCCGAAAATTTCGGTTTTCACCGACCTTCGAATTACGAGGGGCCTCCTGCGGCTTCACGCCTTTCCTCTCAGCTTTGAACCCTCCTGCAACCGTTCCGGCATTTTCAGGATTATATTTGATCCGAGTGAACATCCAGAGACTAATCTCCTAGCTGAATTATCTTGCACGCGAATTGTCAGCATCAACTTTCGATTGCCTCTGTTCACACGTCGATCGTCGCGTTGCTTCTCCGTGGATAACACAGGCCAAACATTTTCCAAAGCAATTTTTCTTAAATTCTGATTTCTTCTCCGTTTCGTTCTCTGGATTATATAAATTAATTACAGATTAACGTATAATAAATTCTAAGCACAAATCAATGCGCAACTTGGAAAGCTTTGTTCCGATTTCGTCATGACAATTTCGATGAAATCTTCTGCATGCGTGTAAGTTATCAAGATCTGCATTGTTTAAATTTTCATTACAGGTTTAGATAATAAAAGTTAGAAAGTGCTATTTTTTATTAAAAAGAATTCAGATCATTTAGTTCAGTTTGAAAAGAAGTTATAAATAATGCTGGTGTCCACATGTATTTGTCCCCGACTGTATCGATTGAAATTCGACACTGTCGTGGAGTTAAGTAACATTTCAAGCACACCTACTGCCGCGTTGCATCGATTATACGATTTTGCAATTTCATGAACGCAGGAAACTCGCACGACTCGCCCCCAACAAATTGGAAGCCCTCGGTCGCGTGCACCGTCGACGAGGAATAGTCGAAACAAAGGAAGCGCAAGAAACAGGTGGTGGGTTTTCATAAAACCTGTTGATGAAAAACAACGCAGGCTGGCGTACGTCGAAAGCGGTGCACGCGCGTTCCGCACACCTGTTAACGAACTCACGAGCTCTCTCTCTCTCTTTCTCTCTCTCTCTCTCTCTCTCACTCGCTCGCCCCCTTCGGCCCTAAATTAAATCCCGGGGACGGGACGGACGTCGCGAAAAGAACATTTGCGTGTCCCGGCGAGCTTGATGGCTCCTTTATTTAGCACCGAACTCGATTAGTAATTACGTTGTTTGACTAACAAACTCCTCACGTATATCTCTCCGGTTCTTTTTGTTCCAGGTAAGCCCTCTCTCCCCAGACGGTTTCAAAGTGAATCGCGTATGGGGCCTGGCCGCCTCGCATTTTCGGTGAGTAAACAGCCGCGTATCGACGCACGCATAATTAGTAGCCGACACCCCCGGAGGGCCGACCAAATTCTGACGGAGGGTTGCGCCCCGCAGCCTTCTTCTTTTTTCCTGTAACGAGGAGATACCCCTTTATCCACAGCGCGAGCGCACGAGCGAGCGAGCTCGCAAGCTCGCATACTCTCGCTTAGGCCGTCTCTCGCACGCAACCACCACGCCGCGCCGCGTGTATACACGCGCGCAGGGTTCGTTTAACGTGGTTCTTTCATCCCTCCCGACGACGCCGGCTAGCCTTGCATTTTTGTTAACTAGGAGAAGGGTGCGCCGCGACCCGACTGATATAGTTTATTTACGCTCGCAATTAACACTCGAACCCACCGCCAACGCCGAGGGGTTGCCCCACGCTCTCTTTGACCAACTGTTTTCCTTGGCTATCTTTCAGATTTACCAGTGCCTTTCTCAATTATCGAGGGAGCTGCCTTCGCGATCCCGTTAGAACCTCCACCTGGGAATTCGTTTCTACTAACCGAGAAGCCGATCACTCCCAATAGCAGCGCTGGCAACGCCGAAAAACGCTTGAAAATCGGGCTGTCAGTTCGAAGAATTTATTTCTGAAAATATTCGTGAACTTTTTCTATGAAAAGCATCTTGTTTAAAGGTGCATACATCGTGCTATTTGCAGTCATTTTCTGCTTTCAGGATCTCGAGGCCTCTTTTATAGACAGTCTTTTATAGTCTCCTCAATTTTTACATAGAATTATAAACGTTCCAGTTTCATTTATTAAGCAACATTTATCAAGTCCAATAAAAGGATTAACCTCGATTTCTGCAGAATGGGTTCAAAAATGTGTAACGAAAGTAAGAAAAGGAAATTTTAAATGTGAACTCGTTTAACACGTTAAGCGCGAGAAATCAATGTCATAAATTTCCAGAAAATCAATTGTAAGTAATTTGATTAACGAAACTGAAACTAGACAGTTAAGATTGATCATAGTGATGGTATTTGAACATCTTCGCATCTTAAACATCGAGGTAAAATTCAGTTAAAAATGAATTTCGAAAATTAGTAAAAATTAGTGTCAGCCACAAGTGACCCATATGTAGCTATTGTTGCTATTATCCAGTAAATTATGTTGAAAAAGTGACCAATGGACGCAGATCAACTAGTATTTTAGGGTTACATGAACTTGGAGAATATTAGTAGACTGTCGATTTTATGCATTTCTGACAAAAACAAGTAACTGCAATTTAAAATAGTAGAAAAATTAATAGAATGGAAGAGTACTGACATCTTGTCTTCAATCTACTAAAATAATTAAAGAAAAACGAAATACCTGGGTGGCTCTGGTAATAGATGCAATAAATTTGTATTTTCCATGAAGATTATATTAATGTTAGATTTTGTGCATTAAGTTACAAAACTTACAGAAACGAGAACGCATTTGTCCATTGAACCGGCGAACTGACAGCTTCCATTGCTCAAGGTATAGTTTTAAACGAGTATCGTTCGGTGCGGCCACGAGAGCGTGGGTAGGTGGGTGGGTTCCTCGGTGTAAGAAACAGAGAGGGTAAGGATGGTTCAGACTGCAAATGAATCAGTCCGTGGAAAGACATTGGGTCATCTATACTCTGCCGAGTTACCATTACGTACGCCACAAACAGAATACCGGACTGATGCAGCCTGTGCTCTCAATTAATCGCCTGATAAAGGCAGGCGAAATAGATTTCCTCCATTTACAATCCTCTGTTGGAAACCCATCTCGGTTAATTATCTAAAGACCTTCCGTCTTCGACAAACTACGACTCTCTGTTGCTCCGATGCGAGCCTTTAACCTTTTGTATTGCGTTCGCGATATCAAAAATAAACAGCGAGATAAACGCGTTTGGAATAACGCGAAATATGTAATAATAACAAAGAATGCAGATAGCAACGTTCAAAACCAGAATAATTTTCGCGAAATTTGTTCAAATAACTTTTAACCCTTTGCATTTGAAGCTATCTTAATTGGCAATTTTATACAGTGATATATGCTTTATTTCAATTTATTATATAGGAACTGGTAAGAGTTACATAAGAACCACTACACTCTTTCAAACAGAATTTAATAATTGATTAATTCATCATATTAATTTATCTAATTTTTCTTTTGTTTTTTTATTTTCACTCTGGATCAAGTCATTCCAAACTTCTGTACTGTTTCCTTTTTGTGAATGTATAACTGCTGGATAATTTCTCGTACATATTCTATAAATAAATAAATAAGTAAAAAATTGAACCTATTGGCACATATAGTACCTTGCAATTTTAATAGTTTATTGAATATAAATAAATTTAATACGGTAAAAATCGTTTTGGAACGTAATTTTCAATACCGCCTCAGAGTCGCCAATCAAGTGCAAAGGATCCGTTATCAATGTTTAGGGACGACAATAAATTAAGAAAACGAAGAAGTGTTAATTCACTGCAGTCGTGAAAGCAGTCGCAGCGCATGCAGTTAAAGAATATGAATCAGCTCTTGGACTTATCATGTCCGAATCATTCTCATCACTTTCGCGAGGCAACGAAGATGAAAGTAGGAGAAATGACCTCCCACCCCAGACGTAAAAAGTTCATATTAGGCGATTCACCCTCGACAGGCAGACAGAAAGGTTCGACATTAGATAATAACAGTGTCGCGAGGCTCCCCTTTGATGGGATTCGAAGTTCTCGAGCCGGAGGAAGCAATGAAACGTTTCCCCCTGCGTTTTCGGGGTAGCACGGATGGGAGCGGCCGGTCTGGCGAGGCGGGGGATGATTAGCGAGGGCTCTTGAAATATCTTCGATGTTTCTCTGATTTAAGAGTTCCCGGTACAATATTGCCGTGAGTGGCTCGGCCGGATTGGCCGGAAGAATCGTGGTTGTCACAAATCAGCGGTCGCCGATGTAAGGCCGCAGGGCGGCGGTTTAGTGCGAGAAACGGTCGATTACGCGCGTGCTATAAATATTGCGTGCAATCGGCCCATGGGGCGCGAAACCGGGAAGGGCGTGTTGCCGTCCCGGAATTGTGGATCTCTCGTTCCAGCTTTCCTGCCAGCCGAGAGCGGCTGCTCCGGTTCTGCTCCGCTCCGCTCTGCTGGTTTCTCGGGGAAAGCCAATCCGCCGACGGTGGTTAATTTATTATCGGTGCCGGGCGTGTATTTATTGGCAGCCCTTTCGCCGACCGACCGAAAGTCGAGCCGCGTCCACCGGAATTGTGTCGATTGATCCCCGCGGAAAGACGAGAATCGATGACTCGCCATCGATGTCTTCCCTCGATTCTGCCTCGAGCATAGTCGACGATCGCTCGTCTCGCGAGACTCGATATTATAGGATAGAGGAGGCAATTACTGTGCCCTGTTAACAGCTTTCAATAGTTTTCGCTACGGAACGCAACTTTTCCAATTTAAATGACGTTTCGTAACCCCTTGCAGTACCATTTTCTTCTTGCAATGATTAGAAGTTTTTTAATTGTGATAATTTCTTAGAAAAAGTATCAGAATTTTATTCAGATTAAAAAGAACGGAATGGCATTCATACTTGGCAGATTATTAGACTGCAATTTGAAATAGTGAAAATATTAAAGGAATTCTGGAATGTCAATGAATTATTGTTAATCAATTAAAATTATTAAAGAGAGTAACAACGTTCTACCTAGCTATCTATTTCTTTCTGAAAGATTTTATATATCTTGCACAATAAATATAAAGTTAATGATGCTTGGTGGTAAACATTCGATACAGTAATTTTCTACTCCACAGTAACTGGTTCCACCACCCTACCCTATTTTTATGGTTAAGCACACTTACTTCACTGTATAGTTAATAAATCTCACCTGAGATTTGAAAGATTGTAATAAAAAGAATAGAAAAAATGTGAAACGCCGAAGTATATTGGAAAAGAATATAACACAGGCGATGCACTTAACTTGGGTTGAAATAATTGGTCGAGAATCGAGGTACAGGGATAGTGGGACGAACATAAATTTGCGTGCGCGACGATCCATTATCGAGAAAATGGGTTCACGGGATTCCTTGGTATTGAAATAAATCGCGAACAGGTTCCCGGGTATTCGGAAAAATGGATCGCCTTAAATTTTCAGAGCGTGTCTCGGAGGACTCGTCTCAAAGACTCGTCGCGAGTGAGCCCCGACTAAATCGAAGAACGTCAATTAATTCTCGATTACGTAGCTCGTCGATCAGATGAACAGGAATTTCTGCCGCGGAGCATCGTTTATGCATAGCAATATTTCAGCTCGACAGAGGCGGGTCTGTTTGACTTATCGTTTATGCCAGCGGAACGCATACTAATTTTCAGCTCGTACGTTCGTCGCGCTCTAATGGACCGATAAACCACGTTAAGAAGCACTCCAATTTATCAATTATATCACGCCGAGTCCCACGAAACGCGAAAACAGGTGTGTACCTTCGCCGATAAATTACTCGACTTTGTCTACACGCGGCGCAAGCTAATTCCCCCCCGACTCGCTTGAAATTTCAATTCGCGGCCCGAATTAAAAATTTCTCGCCGCGCTTTTCAGCGTGCTCGCGAACGAGGTCCGCGTATACTTGCCGCGGTTTTAATCACTGGTCAACGCGACCTCGATTGTGCCCGCGGAATGAAAATTTATCGAAAATCGCCGGATTGCGACAAACGTTTCAGCCGCTGTTCTTTCTTTCAATTTAACAATGTGCTGGAATTTTCTTGAAAATTCTGCTACGTTGTAAATCCGTTTATCATTGATCTCACGCGACGAGTCTCCGTTTAACGCGTTCACTATCAACGTCACCAGCGTAGTAACATTTAAAATATGAGAACAATGTCGACAACTTTTAAAGAATTATTTTTTGTCTCTCAGAAGTTGCATTCTTTCTTTAACAATTTTAGTAGGTCGAAAATGGTGCATCGACATTATTTAACGCACACTCGTTTTCCCCATAAATGCATAAAATCGCTGGTGAAGAACGTGTTAAAGATCTATACGCGCTTTCTTTTTTATTAAAAAATGACCGAACCGAGCGAACACAGAAATTGCGAGGCGTATTTTTAACCGGGTTTCTTTAATCGGCGAATTAACGAGCGATCCGCGATACTTCGTTAACTCCCAGAACACGTGTTTCGTGTTACAGTTACGCGGAACTCGCTTTGATCTCGCAGACGAGTTGCGAAGCTCTGACGGGGGACTATTTATGGTTTCTGAATGGATTCGCAAGGCGGACCGTCGGAACTGTTAGCGTAGCACGCGGTCCAAAAGTTCCTCCTATAATTTCAACATTCCTGCTCGTTTCTTGCAATCGATGTAGACAACTTTTTCATGAAACTTTCATAATATATAAAGTTGTGCATGGTATGAGAAACAATCCTAGCGTTGTTTCGCTTCTAAACTTCGACGCTGCACCCCGTTTTGCTAGGTCAGTCCATGCCCTTTCGATACTCGAAGTCGAGATTTAGTTTGACTGACCCGTTTTACAGCACGTGTACGTTCGTTAGCAACAATAGAATTCAAATTTCGGCCAATGGGCACTAGATTTAGATCAAATTTGTAAAAATAATTCACTCATTCTCCGTCATTCAATGTAAACTATGCTTTTGTTTTTGTAATTGTAAAAGTAGGAGTTTATCTGAACAAATAATTAAATTGGATCGAATTAATATATAATTAGATTAAATTAATATAAATTAAATTAAATTTATATAAATTGAATTAATATAAATTAAATTACATTAAATTAATTTATATTACATTAAATGAATTTATACTACATTAAATTAAGTAATACTCAATTTTAATTGGATTAAAATAATTAAAATTGGATTAAATTAAGTAAAATTGATTTAAATTGGATTAAGTTAAGGTAAATTGATTTAAATTGAATTAAATTAAGTTCATGTAATTCAAGTCGAATTGAATGTAAGTGAATGAAATAATCCAAAATCGGAGAGAAAGATTTAGCAAAACCGGAATTTCCGAGGCAACGGAAAATGGGAAATGCAATTGCCGTCCAATACGAATTCGGGCCGAAGTAGAAGTACAAGCATCGAGATAAAAAGCGTAGGTGGGAAATAGATCGTGCACCGATCGGCAGGATTAATGCTCGGGCGATGCGATGGAGTCATCGATCGTTGGGCAAACGCGCCGCTAACGCGACCTAATGGCGCGAAATCACGGACGATAGCGACGCAGCGGAACGCGACCGCGCCGCAATCATCGTTTTTACAGAAAAGTGGCCCGAAACAGACGGTGAATTACGTCTCGTTAGCCGAGCCGTTTGTTTTGTCACGTAGAAAGCGTGTTTATCGATTCGAGCGTTGTCGCACTGCCGCGAGAGGAGAGGAGAGAAGTACGAGGCCCGCGCCGTCACGCGTCGCACAGTGCGTCGATCAGGGAGAAAAATAAAAAAGTCGACTTACGTAAAGGCAGCAACGAAATTTATAGACATGCTCGTATATAGTGTTTGAATGTACGCGTTTGTTACCGTAAAAAATAAAAGAACGCGAATCGTTCGGTGATGGGTAGTTATTCGCGACATTTCTTTCAACGCTTGGCTTTAGTGCAGTATTAATATTCAGGTCACTCTTGATTTTCATCTGTCCCTTTTTTCATTTTGTATTTCCTTCAAGCTCCATTGGTATTTTAGAGCCACAGATTCTTTTAAATATTTAATTAGACTTTTCTACAATGCTCCTCAAAACTTAATTAAATCAATTACGTATACTTGCTACTTTTCTAATATTATTATCCGTATAACACGGTTATGTATATTTGTTAAAATACAAAATTCTAATTATAAAACTAATAGTAAGATAAACAATTATATTAATAATATTCACAATATCGTGTGCACAATAAAGTTTCATTTAAATTGTTTTCATTCGCTGTTTCTGCATAGAAACATCAATATTACTCTAATCTTTCAAAATACGCGCGAATAAACCGTGAAATCGTAGAATTTGATTTTTGTCCCCGAATTCTCTCTAACTCGACGCACTATGTACCGGCTCGGCGGGCGATATACGTGGTGGCGTGAAAATATATTTTCGTCGTTGTTCCGAGCGATCAATCGATTTTGCGGTCGAGTTCAATAAGCGTCCGCGTCAATTTGTTCAGATTTCGAGGAGGAGAGCCAGAGTACACAGTTCTTGATTCGCGCCGGTGCTCGCGAAACTGGCGTATATCGATGAACGCAGCCGCGTTGGTACATGGAACGGTAAATCGCTTTGGATCCACGTCGTCGTCGGCGCGAATCACTTCGGCTGCTACGATACTTTGCCTCGAAATTTTTCTCTGTGACGCTGACAAATGCGCCGGGGCGAACGCTGTCCGATTATCGACATGGGAACGCTTCGGTGGCAACGTCTTCATGCGGGAGCATCGCAATGGGAACACAGTGAAGATGTGACGTTATTCACTGAACAATGTTGACTCTATCTATTAAAAGTCATACTACGTTTCGTCTCAGCAGAATTTAAAAATTCATATTTTGAACACGTTATTTCATATAAACCGGAAATGGAGAACAAGAGATTAAAGTAGGAAATTGAAATAAAAATCCTGTTAGTTGATTTATACATTTGCTTGTATTGTACAAGTCCGCTCACGTCGTAGATGCAGTAAGATCTTCAATAAGAACAACAATGCAAAATAATCTAAATAAATGCACATTCTAGTAAGAGCAACGATATAAACTGAATTAAATAATCTAAATGCAGAGCGTGTTCTTTTGATAAAAGAAGTCGTTATCAGTTAGTGAAAGGAAATGGTATTACTATAATTAGAACAGATGCTATAGAAAGAGCTGCAAGTTTGAGCAAGCATTGCTCCGGGGATGAGATCACTCGATGTTAAGAGAAATAAATTGATGAAAGAAGGATGAGGCCAGCAATAGATTGGCCTCGGCGTTCGAAACTCCGCGGCGACTTCAAAGTATCCGGTATCTTAAAATGTTCGAGCCCGGGCAGAAAGAGATTGGCGTTGAACGGGGAACGACGTTAATTAAAACAGCCCGTAAGTATCGTAGTGATCAGCGGGGTTTAATCATCGCAAAATCCGAGGAAAGAGGAGAGATTCCCGCCCTACTCGGATATCCCGTAATAACGTTAATTGCCAGTCGAGCTATTGTTCCTAAACCCGAAACCATATGTCCACGTCAGTGAAAGGCTGACGGGGCGCGCCGTTTTTCTGATCAATCCCCGCCAATTATCGCCTGCTGGTTACAGGGTGGCTGCGCGACACCCTAACGTTCAAGCCTCCTATGGTATGCAGCCCCGTGGCCCCGGGCAAGAAGCTACGAGGATTACGGGGACGTGTTCCAGTTTAACGGGCGTATTAACGACACGGTCAATAGAAGGGGTTCAAACGCCCAAATTTTTCTCTCCTCGAATTTTCCGCGATCATTTCGGCCCCCTTGTCGAATGAGTAATCATGCTGGACAGATATTCACGCATCCGTGGTGTTTGCATATCTTTTAAGGCATTAGGGAACATTTCTGTTCGTAAACATCGACAACTCTAGTTTTATCATAAATAAACTTGTGCCAAAGTAATCGAGTTGAATAAAAAAATTACAGAATATCATAGTTTTTCATAGTCAAAATAATTCATTTCTTCTATGGTAACTTTTACGATTAAAAATCGTTCTACAACTGCTGCATAAATAATCTTACTTCGGGCGCGATGAAGGTCGTCGTCAGTTCCAGGATTCATATATACGATACATATAATACGTAAGCTTAAAAAATTCCGTAAAAGAAGAAAGCCAGCTAGCAGCTATTGGAAGAATTATACGAATATCTGTTTGAGTAAGAAATGAAGAATTATTCGAATGGTCTGTTCGAATAAAAAATGAAATGGAATTCGAATAATTAAATAGAATAATTTGTTACGAAATAATCGTTATTCGAACAAAATATTTGACTAAAAGGAATAACTATTTCGGAGAAATATTTACGATATTTACAATAAAAGTACTCAATACTTATAATATCCAACAATTCGAATAATGCTCAATTCTGGAGATTCGGTATTTCAACTCTTTCGGAACGAATTTCGACGCAGTAAGATCAAGACTGCATACATTAAAGATACTGATACATCGTTCAGTTTTCCTGTTATTCAAGTCTTTAATACGTGAGCATCCGAAGAAAATTTTCTACAGCGTAACAAAGCCCTGTCCGCGAACGATCGAATCCTAATTCTAAAATAGTTGACGGGGTAGGTCCGATGCATCGAGTGCGTCAGACGGCGGTCAACGGAGTCAGTGATTTTTTCGGGGTAATTAAGTTTGCTCCGTCGCGTCACGACGACGTGGCAATAGCTGCCCCATCCTGCACGCACGATCGATTGTGCGGTCGGTTCTCTGACCCTTTTTCGATCGTTACCGATTGCCGTGGCCGGCGTTCGCTTTATTGCATTTTTTTCTTGGTCGGTGCATCGATACTGCGGATCGCGGCGAGGCGAGACGAGAGGAGAGGAGGAGAGACGAGGAAAGTCTAGGCGAGGCAAGGCGAGGCAAGGCGACGACGCGATCGTGTGTCCCGAGTCCCGAGGCTTTGTGCGGCCTCGAAGGAGACCACCGGCGCAATCTCTTTTTTCACCGCGGCCACCTCCGGCAGGCTTCTTCTCGACCGGCTCAAAGCTAACGATTACACGCCAGTTAACGATCCTTTGTACGCGGACCTTCGTCCATACTCCTTGCCCCTTACCTTTCAAGTCTCCTTTCCTGTCTATTTTCTTTCCTTTGGCCGTGACAGCCTTCCGCCCTGCCGGCACCGTCGGCACATGCTCCACCGAGCGGCCTCCGATCGATAGACTGTCAATCGGCGATTCTATATCGTTTATGGGTCGCTGATGGAGAGCTGCGTTGTCGCGATCGGTTCTGCCTTCGATCTTCGAAAGATTCGGCGAGAAACTCGTTTTAGAACGACTATCTCGATTGTCGATTAGACTTCGTGCCGACTGCAGAGTGTCGTTTAGTAACCTACTGAGAATTTAGAACCTATTCCAGACGCCAACATTTATTTTCCTTTCAAATAAATAAATAATGATAAGTAAAAAATAGTACGTAAAAAATAACAAATAAATTCTTTCTCTTGTTAACAATGAACCTTTAACAGACGCGTCGCGGTGGATGTCTACCACGAGATATGTATCTCGTAGTTGACAATGTTAATAGGTTAAACGTACGTTAACCTCCATGTATAAACGAATTAACAATTATTCTTCGGCTTTGCTCGCTAGAATGCAATTCATTTTTTAAAGCGTCGTCATGCTCCTGTATCGAACGGTATTTTTAGAATCACTAGGTCCTGCTGCAGTCGCGTGAAAATTGAATATTGAGACTTCGGCTGCGAAACAATAAGAATCCTTGCGCCTGCATTAGCATTTAACGTTTCGACAACTGTTTTAATTCAAGAGCTAGAAGGTGCTAGGAGGAGTCATCGATTGAAATAAGAACGTTTGAAAGCGGGTCTTTATTCGAATCGAGGCTGCAACGATGTCAAGTAACAGATTTCGTTTGAAATACGTACAAGTTGTATGGACGACAATGGCCATCACGGAGTGGTGTTATCAAAGCTGTGCCAGACGTGTCACCAGTTCCAAATATTATACTATCGAGAACACATTTTTCGAATCCCGTATTGACACAACGGAGCGCTCTGCACACACGGTACCCGTCTGTTCAGGTTTAGCCCCCAGCTCCTCTTATCGCGGACACTTAATCTACGTTTCTATGAGCGTTGTATGGGGGTCGCGATCGCATGGGGCTGCGTGGAACACTTCCAACCCGATACGTCGATAGACCCCTAATCGAAAGGGGGTCGCTCAAGATCGCGAGGGGATCGATAGTTTTCCCATGAACAGCGGTACGCTGTGCTAACACCATGTTTACGATTTTACTTTGCTCACGCGGAACAATGGGAACGAGTAGGCAATCTCAGAGAAGGAAAACTCTTGAAAATTGGCATAGTGACTGAATCGAACCTGCATGAGTCGTTCACCAGTTAGAAGTAGTAACTCGCTACTCGATGATAAATTTAATTTAATTTAATATAATAAATTTAATTTAATCTACTAGTCATTTAATAGTAGCATAAGGATTTTTAAAAGTAGATCTCGTAGGTCTCGGATAACTTATGTGCATGGTGAAAAAGTCGCAAAACTTCATAAAAAACGTTCGTCAGTTAATCTAGTTTGAAAAAAGTTATATCATTTCTCAAGTATATTGCTCAAAGAATTAGGTTACGTACGAAAACCTTAAATAAGGGTAGGAATGATCGATATAGCTAGACCTTTTGTGATGCACAGGATCGATTACACGTTTGCAAATTATGTAGTAAGACATGCAGTTCAGATGTCAAAGGGTTAATATATCACGTTAAATATGTAACAGCAGCTTTTCAACCAGCAGGTCATTAATTTTTCCGGAACTCCGACGAGGTGTCAAAATCAGCGTAATGCACTATGAAATGATCTACGAGTTTTTCCGAGCCGGAATACCCATTGGTCCCGGAGCGCGGAATCCCGGAGCGGGTTCTCCTCTAGGAAGATGGATTTCTCTGCTCGGAACGTTTTCTCGAGGTGTAACGAGGTGACGTCGAAAGAACGGAGCGGCGTCGAAGTTGCCGCGGTAGTTGGCGAGCGGAATGGAAACGGGAAGCGATATCGCTAATTACCGCCGTTAAGGAGCGCAAGAACCAGGAAAATGGCACGAAAACGTTGTAGAACCACCGGTGGCTCTAATAAAAGGGCGCCGGGCGTTTTTTAACGAAGTTTCTTTGAACCCGCCGCGTTTCTTTCGACGTCGACGCCGGGGCGCACGGTAGACGGGCGAACCAGCGATCCATGGACAAAATTATTTTAGCGTTGTTACAGGACTTACGGTCCGAATGAACTAATATTGTAGATTTTAAAGCCTTGGGGACTGTAAAAACATTAGTAGAGACAATTGTTCAAAGTATGAACGTTCCAAAATTGACTTTTGACCATGGATCGCTGTTCCGACAGACCGCTGTGCGTCGCATGGCGTCGCACCGGGGAAATTGTCGGAGTAAGAGGGCGTGCTACTCGACCAACGGAAGAAGACAATGGGCAAAAACGGCAGAGGGAAGCAAAGAGAATGAAATACGCCCGAGCCAGGCCTTTGCTTTCATATTATTGCATAATTGTATATTGCTCGAGCAGAAAGTCTTGCACCGAAGCCTTCGCGACGTAATAACAAGATGAACATTTACAGAAACGTCGGCGGAGTCTTCCTTCTTGGTCCTCTCTCTTTAGAGAAAGAGAGAGAGAGAGAGAGAGAGAGAGAGAGAGAGATTCGCGAAATTTATCGCCGTCTTAGTTTTTCATTCGTCGCCAGTGTCTCCGTCGGAGGAAGAGGATTCGTTTTTGCGAGGACTTTGAACGCGCAGTCGACGGAGCAGGAATTTATGAATTTGCCATCGGTCCCGTTGCATTCGATTCCGAACAGTTCGCCACTCGATTCCGAGAGAATTCCGTGGAAAGCGCGGAAGTGCGATTCACCATGAAAGGTGAACAAACTCTCGTTTCTTTCGGACTGATAATTTTCCTCTTTATCTGGGCATACTCTCGTCCGGCTTCTTTTCACCGCGATCCTTTTATTGTGAAAGCCATCTCCGGGGAAAAAGAGATTGGCCATGTCCTCGAGAAGCCTCTTCCCCGGAATCGGAGCTTTATGAAAGCTCATCTGCAATCGTTTGTTTCCTCTATGACTGATTTATTCACCGTTGTATTGTCCTCCACCGCTGCGCTGCAAGACTATCAATAGTGATGCGATTCCTGCGCGAGCGTCTGCGTTCGTTTTATTGCGAGGCGGTTTCATTCAGTTTGATTGTTTTATTGGGACTCGAGGAGAAGGGGATTATGCTCGCCGACGAATGGTGACGGTCAATTATAGACTTTCCGACATTCATCACGCGCTTTCGGAAACTTGTCGCGTGACAAATTCATTAGAATCTAACATCGTTTCGTTCGAATTGAATTATTTTTGGAGAGGATAAACTTCATCTCCAGTCGTCTAAATGCACCTACTTCTCAGTAAACGTTGGGCGACAGATTTTAACATATAATTCTTTCTTTTATCACAGATAGATGAACTGCAAAGTACAATTTGTGTCAAGATGTTTTTTTTTAGTAGTTAGAAATCAGAATAGGCTTGTCTTAATCTATTAATAATCTATCTAAGTTATCGAAGTTATCTGATTAATAAATTTGGTTATTAAACAATACACGTGTTACTAAAGAATACCACTTCTCGTTTCCCACAGTGAGAAAAAATACGACTTACTAATACCTTGACTGCCTCAAATGTACGAATACAATTTGCAAGTAAAGTTTCGCGCATGAAACTAATTGCAAAGAAATGAAAATAGTGTCCTAGCACGCTGAATAATCTCGTAGAGAAGACCCAGGGAAGCTGAAGCGATTGACTAGCGCATTAATCAAGTGTTAGGGGCCCTGGCAGCGATTATGTATTAAGGCGGCAGCATGACAGCGGGTTCGTCGTGCGACTTCTGAATGGAAGGCGATGAAGATGCGTCAAATAACGTCCAAGGACGGACTCGACGTCTATCGATAGATAAATGTACCGTTCCAGGGATGCTCCCTCTTCCCTATCTAGTGTCTTTTTCCCCTTTAACCAGAGCTCTCTCTCTCTCTCTCTCTTTTTCTCTCTCTCTTCCCCCGTTGGCCATGGTGTCCGATCTGGTAGAGCGTTATCGACACCTTCACGGCGCGCTGCATCGTCACGTTCGGCTCGGCTCGGCTCGGCAGCAGCCGATACAGGCATTCGTGTGCTCTATAGTCTCTCTACACACTATGCAATAGAGAAACGAGATATCGTTGACGACTACTGGTCGACCGGGAGTGGGAGCCAGTGTTAGATATCGTAATGGGGGATACGTTACATCAGACCCGCACAACTGTAAGCGATCCTGACCGTCGATATCGGCCGATTCAATAGAACCATCTCCTTTTCTCTCTCTCCTAATTTCACCATTTTCCGGATACATTTTCTTTAACTCGTTAACGAGACCCTCCGCTGCTCCGCGACACCGGTTCTTTGATACCGACTCGACGGCCTTTTTTCACCAGTTTCCTTTTGTGTCTCGAAAGGACTGCCATCGATCGCGTCCAGCCGCCTTTGTAATCGACACGTACTGATTCGCCGTTCGAAATCACGCGACCCTCGTTCTCTAATGAGCGCCTCGGATCATTTTCCGGCGCAGCGTTCGCCGTTCACAAAATTTTCTGATTCTTCGGACGTCGACAGTTCGTACAGTTTTATTCGGATTTTATTCGAACCATGGATAAGAGGTAAGGATTAACGAATCACATTTGGTTCGATGTAATATGTTAAATGTAAATGTAATAATTTATTCGTCACGAGAGGATGCTGAGGTACACAGGATTAACCCTTAAGCTTGTAGAGAGAGGCTCTCTGAATATTTTCAACGAAGGAAGAAAACATAAAATTTTGGTTATATGTTTGACTAAATATGTTAGTGAATCTCAAATACTACTTTTTAAACGGTATATTCAGAAGAGACAAATTAAAATCAGCCATGAACCACTTAGCCAATGAAAACTTAAGCTTCGATAACAGAAAAACGGTGGCCGTTCCGTCTGAAATAGTGAATGGTCGAGAATGGGTAACTGCAGAGAACTGTGAAATGGGGAACGCAGGTTCGCCAGCACGGACCGAAATCACTGTCGTTCTCGTGCTAGGAACGCCACATCCGCGGGTCTAATACGCACCATTCACTTCATTAACGCAAATGTAAAGTTCCTTTTTCATTCGCTGTAATGCGCCCTACGGGGGAGAAAAAAGATCTCTTCCCGCGCCGTCACCGCATTGTGTTTGGCCTCATTTGCGAATAAATCCTGATTAGAGTGGAACGGTATCGCCGCAGTGAATCGAGCAGCGTCCGTGGTGAAACTCTCCCTCCCTCTCTCTCTCATTTTCCACTATTCCTCTCTCGTCTTCGTCCGAGCGCATCGCTCGCGGGCAGAATTTTTCCTCGGTCGCGAAGAGATGAGCCAAACGAATCTCGGGGTCGGCCTTGTTCCTCTTCTTTTCTCGTCGCTTGAAGAAAGGAAGTCGAAGGTGAAAGTGGCCAGCGGGGCGAGGGGGTGGCTCTCGGACGAGCAAACGTTTTGGAGCGTCGCCAGGAGACGCGCGCGTGGGGCGGGGACCGTGAAAAGTTCATCACGGCTCTAAAAATAATGCCTCCTAATTCGCTCTGCAATAATAATGCGAGCCGAGCTCTCGCGATTCCGCGGCCGACATAAACCGACCATTCGAAACGGTTGAATCGAGACCAGGAACGATTCCCGAGGGGACCGAGCGTATTTCTAGAGAAGATTCCACGCTAGCTTCTGTGAGCTATTTATTCGATGCTCGCGAGGTTTTTGGTGGGTCCCTTCGGACCCATGATCCGTCTCTCTTCGGTTCTCTCGCGTTCCCTGCTTTTTGTCATGCCACGATTTTCGGTACTAGGAAAGACCACTTGATTAAACCGTCGACTTTTATTTAACGCTTTCGCTGATAAATTCGAGTGTTTTATTTAATGAAATTAAAATTGAGAAGTCAATTGCGTAACATGAATTACTTTGTTAAGATTCTTATATTTTTCGGAGTTAGCGCAAAAATTCATTTTCGGATCACAGCAAACAATTCCGTCAACCATGTATGGGTGACACGACAGTTAAAGTGTCCAGTAAAATGATGTAACATTTTGCATTTGTTTTGTGTGATGTAATGAAATGATGTAACATCAATTATTTTGATAAGATTCTTATATTTTGTTGAGTTCGATCAAATTAGGACGATCAGCGCAAAAATTCATTTTCGAATCAGAGCAAATAATTCCGTCACCCATGAATAGATCACACGACAGTCAAGGTGTCCAATTAAATTTTTTCGGACAACGGTGGCTGAATCGAGATTCCAGAAATGAAGGAAAAAGCAGGTACATTCTCTTCCAATATTTTGAAGATTACAACGGTATTAGGATAAGCGTTTCGTTCGTGGCCAATTACTAGATATTAGATTTTATGCATTTATGGCAAACTGCGTCCATTATTACTCGCCGCGGCTACTGTAATAATTATTAATTTAAACTGTCCAGTTTACTACGATACAACGGGATTATGATATAATCGAATGCGCAGGTGTAATACGATTATGCTACGTGTTACATGGGTTCCGAGCATAAATTGATAACGATCATTCGCTAAACTCGGCAAGCTGGAACTTTCCCCGCTGTTTCTAACGGCTCTTCCGATTACCTTTACACAGAGCGGCATCCCTTCGGCTACGGAAAACGGAATATCCCGACTAAATTCACCGGGAAGAGCGAGAGACGCGCGCTGCAAAAACCGCGTCGGTTTAAATGAAAATAATATTGAAGAAAAATAAAAACGGAACTCGGCTTTCCAACGACACGGTGAGAAATAAGCGGGAAAGGCGGAGTGATCTCTGTGTATCAGTGACACGTGTGCATCCACGTACGCGGCTGCGCGTGTATGTACAATATGTATAGGAAATAGAAGACTTTATAAATAAAAGCAGTTCGCGGGGAGCGAGAGCGTGTTGTTCGTTCACGAATTTTTCCTGCAAACAGAGAAGAGGCCAATGGGCCGGAAAAGGTAATGCAATCGGAATACGCTGGAAACTGCGAGGAGAAAACGAGAGAAAACGAGAGAAAATGAGAGAAAACGAGAGAGGACGAGAAAGGGAGAGGAGCGATCGGCCTGGCCGCGCCTCGAATACAAAATCGCAATCCGCGCATACGTTATACGCACGAGTGGGTATATTTATCGCGCTACCGATCGTACCGGTACGCCGGGGCAAGCTTTTCGAGATTTTTGAAAATCCGCCAGCATCTAGCCCCCGCTCTCGGCCACGGCCACGCCACGCCGAGTTGTTCACACGCCCGGGGCCAATCTCGATAAATGCCGTTCGAACGATTCTCGACCTATCGACAGCTGTGCCGCGCAGCGCCCGGCCGATCCTCCCCGTTCCTCTGCTGAAAACGGAGAACAAAGACCCGTATTCCGGATCGTACATACTCGAATACTCGTATTCGCCGCGATCGCTCTTCCACGATCCGTCGTAAACAATGTTGCATTCGTCCGCGGACAATGTCGCGGAATCGGCGACGTTTCGCGCTACCGATGGCCGCCATACTGATTCGGTTTACACGGCTTGTTCAGCCACGAGCGTGACCGGCATAATGCCTCAGCTAATTACACCGGGCGACACATATTCGGGTGTCCGACTTCCGGTAAACGGTTCTAATGAGCTGCCGTGAACGGAATATCAATCTGTACATTTCTTTGAATTCTCGCGCGTTTTTCATTTCGCTCTCTCCGTGGGTTTCGGTAAAGTCGACTTCGGAACACATATTTTTTACTCGCGGAGTTTTGACGAAAATTTCAAGTAAATCACTCGATCGGAATTTATTTAAGATATATGTATTTGCGAACTACAACTCTATTGCATGGTTGGTTAGAAAAATTGCTTTACAAGGATTACTAGATAGGATTTATTCAGATTTTTCACAATTTTTATAATAGTGTGCTTGAGTAAAGGAATATATTATTTAATTTTTAATGAAAGCAACTTTACGACTTGAATAAATATGGGATAAAAATTGTGAAACCGGTCATTTGACCGACGATGGTAGGTTCAGTGATAAAGAGTAATTTCTTCTGGCTTGAAAATGAATTTTCGTGCGGATAGATTGCGTGTGGAAAATTTGCTTAGAATCTGCGTAAGTGCTAGAGAAATTAATATCGCGAATCTCAGCCTCCTCGATCTTTGTCAACTCGTCAAAGGCGGAAACAATTTATTTTTCGCGACTAAAGCGAATTCTAAAACTTCTCCGCGTTCGCCCGAAGTCTAGTTTCCACATTGTACCCGCGCAACAATATAAGATCCCGAGTCCTGCGAGTTCAAAGAGCTTATCTCAACGTCGCAATTTCGCTCGCAAAGTGTATATTGTTCGGGACTGCAGTCCAGACAAGTCGCCCATGCATCGTTAGAAGAAACGGTAAATAACGTGCAAAGTGGCCGAAGAAAAAGCGTGTTTCCATCGTAGCGTGATTACATCCTCGCCGGAAAAAATTGCAAGAAAATTGCACAGCTCGCGAAGCTCGCTCTTCGAAAACTCCGCGCCGGAGAAATTTCATCTCGACGCGACGGTGGAACGATTCCGAAATGCGAGCGGATTTCCGCGGATCCTTCGAGCCGTAAATTTTGATTCGGAATCCCGTGTTCTCGACGCGATTTCGAAATTAGTCTGGGCAACTGTGATTTTTGTACACGGTCCACTGAAAATGCCGGGATCGGATAAGGTAATCGTTCGCGGCCAGGTAACGCTCCTTCCTCGATAGCGTCGACCAGAAAGAAGTCCTGCCGCCGAAGACGCGAGTCGCGTGACTCTTTCGATTGCGTGGAAACTAGAGATCACGATTTCGAATGTGTATTTTATATACACGTGTACACGTGCACTTAATATGCACGTGTCTCTTGATGGAGATTCTAGAAGATATTCTAGAAATTTTCGTCCTTATATATGAACTAAGTCGGCTAATGAACACACATCTAAAGACTGCAGCTGTTTCGGATTTGAAAGTGCATTTCAAAAATGAGTAGGTGACATTTTAACAAACCTCAAAGAGATTAAAAGGACTTAAGTACTCGTCTGAATTATTTTAGAGAAGAGAGAAATTTTTAATATGCACCTGTTTCATCAAAGTAATAGAAAAGATTCTCATTTTGATATTTTTCCGCGGCGTCTGTAATAAACAAGATCGTACCAAAGACTAGTGTTGCTAATGATTAGATCGCGAATTTTTGCATTCATGAGAAAAATGTGGAACAGAAAACAGTGGGAGGATTATAAGATACTGAGAACGCTGTTGCATCAACCTATAAGACACATTAAGAAAGAAAACGATTTACAATTTTACTTTATTTTCTCGCAATTCAGGTATACAATTTCTATTTTACAGAAAGATCCGCAATCTACTAACGACCTGTGTTAATGAAGCAGCGTAAACAAATAGGAACAAAAATTATTTAAAGAAGATAGTGTAACAATATCCTGTTACAGAAAATTCGCAGCCTGATAACGCGTGCAAAAATAATTCACCGGTGTTAACGAGACGTGAATCTCAGGACGGCGTTTGCTCGGGCAGCTTGCAGTTTCAGGAGCGTTCGTGTAATACCGGTAGCGAAAGTGTGTATCGCTAACTATGCGTGAAACCGTTTACACTTTTTTGGCCGGTTGGTCAACAGCGCACCCTCGAAATTCGTCGACGACCACCGGAAGGACTCTTGAGCGGTGTTGCCACAGACGCCGGCATCTATTAGGACAGCTTTTAACTTTTTCGCGACGCGGCTAGCGCAGAGAGCTCTCTCTCTCCCTCTCTCCCTCCTTCTCTCTTTCCCCTCGTCGGATCGGTTCTCCAGATTCGTCGAGGTCAACAGAACGCGAATTCTCACGGCGATCGATTACGCTCAGCCCGTTCGGATTCCCGGTGAAACGCGAGCCGAGAGTTCTCCCCGGCTCGCCGCGGAATAGGGAAGTCCTGACGAAGGACTCCTCAGGGAATGTTCGTTCGCCTAGCCGCGATTATGGGATCCCTGCATCTTTCAGTTCCTTCCGGCTGGCTCGAGTTCCTCTCCCACGCCATCGAACCGTAGATGATGCTGCCTGGGTGCTTGCTACTTCTGAACGGGAAGCCGCTGTGGAGTTCACTTCGAAATCTTCGGCGAACATCTGCCCGCAGACGAGCTGCGATAATCATCTATTAATCTTATTGGGAACATTTCTTTGTCCACTGAGGTTAAGCTCTACCCTAGTACTTCCTATTTCTATGGAAGATTCAATTTGCAAGATCTTCAATGGTCTTCGAGGTCTTCAATTGATTCCAAGGTCTTCCGTTGTCTTGAAGATCTTCAATGGTTTTCAAGGTCTTCGTATAGAATCAGGCAAAGGCACAAATTGTCCACAAGAGTGCTGATTTTGTCTCTTCGAGAGCGATGAATTTAATAGTTATTGTAGTAGAAATGATTATTGCTACACTGCGGATCTTTATGCAAAATAAAAATGATCTTCATTGATTGCAAAATGCAGGAGCTGCATAGACATTTATTTCCTTCTTCGGCAATTTTAATTAATTTGACATTAATTATTCTTGCTATTCTGCATTTGATCTAATCATATTTGTTATAAATGAATAAAATTCGCAATCTAATTATTACAGTACTTCGTCTGCCGAAATAACGAGTTTAAGCTCGGGCAATAGGATGAGGGAACTTTGTCGAGCATCGTCGTTTTTCTGATGCGCTGTAGCGTTAACTAGTGCTGGTGCGCGTGTGTAATCTTTTTTCTATGGTTCGTACGATAGGGTTGCGTATAACTTAGCTATCCTCGTAAGATTAATTCGGCGTGTGAAGCCGTTAAGCACTAAACCGATTGTGCCAAGCAGGGATTCTAACCGTAACCCGTATCAGATTCGGTTCCCGGCAGCGCAGTGTAACCTACACAACCTTGGTAACCGGCTACTAGGTGACGCGAACTAACCCGTTTAACCCGTAAGAGCGGGTTGCGAGCACAAAGTTGCAATAATCTGTGTTAGAATTAACCGGCTTGCAAATATAGTACATTTCGTCTCGTATAACCAATAGAAACTTCATACAACGTATTACCGTTTCATGAATTATTCGTGTACCATTTTCTCCTAATGGGTGCATGATTTTATCATATTATATATATTAAGTATGTAATAAATATTAAGTATTATTATATGATAAATATTAAGTATTATTATATAATAAATATTAACTTTTATTATATAATAAGCATCAAGTGTCGTTATATAATAAATATTATCTATTATTATATAGTAATTATTACGTTTTATTATATAGTAATTATTACGTTTTATTATATAATACATATTAGCTTTTATTATATAATAAGTATTGAATGTTATTATATAATAAATATTATATATTATTATTTACTATATATTAATGTGAGCTTGCATGTTATAACCAGTGGAAAACTAAATACACATTTCCGTTAAATAATACTGCAAATTGAAATGGCTCTAAAAACTTCACAAAATTTCTTTAGGGTCGAAACCACCACAGATTCACGAAAAATGGAGCTTCCCTTTTATAACGACCACTCAAAGCTTGATGTACGATTTCATTTATACTACTTTACGCGAGAAAGATGAGCATTATATAGCTCAATGAAATGTAAAGAAAGATGGAATACCATAGAATGCTTCAGACTTTAAATCTATGGTAAATTCGGTCGGAAAAATATTGCGAATTAATAAAATTCTCGGACGTTGGAGACGATTTTTTAATGAATTCCACGGTTATGTCTCGCAACCTTGTCATCAGAGGCGCTGAGTGAGTATTCGGGTTAAATCTGGATTAGAATATCCGATACCAAGGGTACAGGGACATAAAGTCCACCAACAAAAGCATACCAGCTGCCGTTAACGCGACCGGAGCCCATCGCACTCCACGGAGTTAGCTTTGTCCAATAGCTTTATCTCGCAATTTCCTCGGCGTTTGATGAAAGCTTATTGAACGCGAACCAACCATGATATCGTCATAGCTCGGCTTCTGAAACTGACGTTCCCAGCGTCCGGCCATGGGAAATGAAAAATGAGTCGGAAGTTGGGATCCTGATCTGCTGGGGGATCAATAGGCGCATTTGTCCGCGACGCTTGATATACGCAGGACGTGTCCGCGTCAGAATCCAGAGAAACAACTATTTCATATCTCTGTTTCGTTTATTCGAATGAACGTTTCGCCGGTCAAGCTTCTTCCCCAAACCCTCATCCCGCTGAAAAATTAATCCTCCGAGAAGCTTCCTCGGCGCAGCTTCTTCCATTTCTGAATAATTTACAGCGGCGGAAATTAATTGAAAGGTTTCGCTTCTTTTAGCGTCGTTCCAGCTCACCGAAATTTCGTGTCAATCTCCTATTCAATCTCGCTTAGTCGTCCGGCATTAACTCCGGGCATAGTTCTCCGCCGCTCCGCGGGAATCTATGTTTATGTCGACGCGAGATTCGAACCCCACAAAAGTGACGTTCCATAAAGCTGAAAGAGTAATCACAATTTATCGTAGGCAGTATATCTCGCGCGTATTCGGCCAAAGCGACGAAGTTGCGCTAAATTTTTGATAGAAGCGAAATAATGCGATGACTTGTTATTTTTTACGTTAAAGCTGAAATGTCGAACATTTTCTAACCGTGCACGTTTATGTTAAACTTGAAATATAGCAACAAAATTGTGATATATTCGATACAATCTACAGTTGGATTTTTTAATGATATACATAGTTTCCCGTAGATCTGACGCGCTGATTTTCGAATCCAGTCGTCAAATTGATCTACCACTCCGGGATTTCGTCACTGGAAAACGTAATGGCAAGGTTAACGGGCGAGTAACTTTGCACTCAAGCCAGAGGCTCGCGGAATTTTTCATTCGAGGGGAAAGTTAGCATCGGCCGGTGGATGGTGAAGAGGTCGTAAGACTAATGCATCGAATCGTTAAGGGCGGCTTAATCAACGGTTCCAGATCCGGCCGGCCGCTGGCGAGCAGTCTCGAGGACGAAAATGGCGGCCGCGGCCATTAACCGCGGCCCGGTTTTTATAACGAAAGTTCTCGGCGCGGTGCCGGGAGGGAACGCAAATGTTTGGAAGTCGCAACAAACTCTCGGGGATACACGTAACATCTCCGGGGTCCAATCAGCGGCCGTTAAGCGTCTTTAACGGTATAACTTCCTCGGAGCGACGCCGGCAACGGCCCCGATAATAGGTTGCATTAATCTGAACGGCGCGTATCGATACATTAACGAACCGGATTCCGATGGCTTCTGTCCGTGCACACGTATCTCGGGAGATTTGCATCATCATTGCGTCATTAGTACGCATTCGCCGGGACGCTGTTATACGGGCTGCGAGAGCGGCGCACGCGATAATTGTATCGACGCGATTCCCACGATTTCCCTCGGATCCCCGTTCTATTTCTGACACCGTGCTATTCCACGCAACATTTTCTAACCCGAAAACGCCGCCGCACCCGACCCACCCGAAAATCAACTCATTTCACAGCGGTGACGCCGTTCGAATTCCGGCACCCCCGACCATCGACCGTCGCGTTTTCGCCGAACACGTAATTGGGATTATTCGAATGATTTTCTACGCCAGGTTTTTTTATGCGCGATACAGTTTATTCACCGGAGGAATTCTTCGACACTTACACCCGAAATGTCTGTCGCATTTTTGGGTTTCTTCGAAGCCGTAATCTCATCGTCTTTTCTTACATTGAATTACGGAGATTAATTTTAATGCAGCGTTGCAGTTAATAGAAAGGAAAATTCAGTTGTGTATACTGTCTAGTTAAATTGTTCTAACATTTCTGATCATCCGAAAAACGATGCTTTAAATTAACGAAATAATTTTTAAATGAGTGAATGTAAATGAAATTACATTTGGAACTTTATGAAGTATATAGAATATTTTGACTTTGCTTAAAAGGTAAAGGGTACGCGATGTTCCAAGTATTTTCACGTATTCTAAAAAGTAGGAAATTTTAAACAAAGACGGCAGTATAAATATACAGGGTGTCCCAAAAGTCACTCCAAATCGGGAAGAGAGGAGTCTCTCGTCTTTCATTGGTCACCATTTATTGTTAATAGTTTGTAAACAAAGCCGCAGATTGCGTTGGCCTTCGGTTTTTTTAGTATGCTATATATTTGGAAAACTGAAATTACTTTTGCAACAACGCAGTACTATAATATCGCTTTTAGACTCGTAGAATAGAAATGATTTTTCACCAACGATAAGCGATTATCAGCGGACTACGGATTTAAAAATCCAGCTGTAAGCATTTCGTATATATGTAACACGATTCTCCGCTCACGTTAGAAAAATTAATGTTCCTGATAGAACACTTAATACGTCGTCAAGATTCGCAAATTCGGAATAGTCGCAGGAGTAATTCGACTCCCGCAACCTCCGAGCGAGTAATTAAATTCCTCTGATTTTGCGAGATGTCTTAATGAACGTCTCGGACAAAAGAGGTTTTAAAGATTCAGCCTGGCAATTTATGGGACAAACAGGGTGCCGGTGAGTCGGCAACGCGGCCCGATGCTCCGGGCATCGTCCCCGCAGTGGAGCACACCTGAACAGACCGAGTGTCGTCTTTCTGGTCGTTTTTAGTTGGAATTCGGAGGTCGCTGGGCCAGAAAGAGCAGTTCCACCGTGTTGGCAAGGTGAAGCAAAATCAGAGCTGCAAAAAGAGGACGGGGAGGAGGAGGAGGAGGAGGAAGAAGTAGGATGAGAGGTCGGAAGGAAAATAGCAATATATAGGCTCGTCTCGAGGGTGAGATGCAGTCGATAGGAACAGAGCGAAAGGATGGAGAAGAAAAAACCGAGGGAACAGAGGGGCGGCAGGGAAAATTCGTGGATGGAACACAGTTCACCGAACACCGTTTGTTCTTTCCGGGTCGGTGGACCGTGCAATCTTTTCGCAAATCCAGGTTACTGCGGAACTACGGTCTCGGCCTGTCGGTCGGTTGGTCAATCTTCTGTCGTTTTCAACAAGTATTTCGTCCGTGTCCTGGGACCAGATATTTCCGGAGGAAAATTCACGAATCCCCGATACCGTCGCACAGTGGGCCGAAGCGCGATTCTGGCGAAGAAAAAACATTCTCGCCAGATATAGCTTTTCACGTTAACTGTTACGATAGCTTCGTAAAAGCAACGTATCAATTGTTACGCTTATACCATTTAAATTCGCAAAAGAAAATATTTTCAATCTTTTTTAATTTTCAGTTTGGAATTTTTTCTCAATTGATCTGACAGATGTATTATATTTATCACTTATAAATTGTATAGATACATATTCTTAAAACGACAGCAATTAGGGTTATTCGTCTATAATTATGCTATTTAAAAGACTTGTTCCGTTCTATAGAACTTCGTTTAGGCATGTACTGAGATTTAGGATCAAGCAAAAAAAAAAGATCATGAAAAATTGAATTTTTATTTGCCAGAATCGCGATTCGGCCCATTGTGCTCCGGGTCGCGTTGCCTCGCCGAAATATTCCCGTGGCTCCACCGCGTTCTTCTTCGCGTATTCTTGTCCACGACGATGATATTCTTTTTGTCGTCCGCGCATCGATTGATTCGAAAACGACCTCAAAGTTATTGGTATTTTTATTGGATTCGGAATCGAGTTATCCGCGCCGCTATTCGAGAAATTGCAACTTCCGGAGGCGGACAGCAGTCGGGACGTCGGGAGCAGCTTGCGCTCCGTGCAGACAGCGAAACACGTTTAAGAACTTCGCGACGAGCGAAGTACCCGCACAATGGGAACACGGTTACCTGGAAAAATCAGATTCCAAGGATTGACATGAACGTTCTTAACTTATTGTTTGCAAATCTGTTTATCTCCCCGCCGAGCAATCCTCGATGATTCGATAATCCGGCGCGACCGTTGACTGTGCATCCCGGGAGACCAGAAGACTATGCAGTCATCGTTCTGCGCGACGAACCTCTCTCGAGTGCAGAAGATCCTAACCGTTGCATAGTGAGGTCGGAACATTGAAAACTTGACATAAATGATGGAGCTTCGTTTGCTTTTTACAAAAATAGTGAAATTCATTTTTGTTAATATAACTAATCAGTCCATAATTATGTAATGCTGCACTGTTAATAAATTTGTAACTAGACGATTTAGACCACAGAACTTATTCTTTCAACATTATTATTTTTTGCCGATTCTACAAGAGCATAATCTTAACTATAACATGCTGACGGATAATCAAGAATTCTTGAATTTTCACATTTTGAGTTTCTGCCAGGTTTTCGGAGCTCCAACGCCATTGCGCGGCGTGCAAATGCGAAGAAACGAATATTTTGGTCGCCACATCCCGGCACCGAATAGTTTTAAAAATTGCAGATTTCGATCAGGAACATCTATTTCCTTTCCAAAATCTAATTTCACCTCGGAAACAATCGCAATAAGCCAGAAGTAGTGTATCCGATTCAAGGTACGAATAGTCTCATCGTTTTCTCTATTATCAGACGGATTATTGACTCTCGTGACTGTGCAACAAAGGAGGTTCGATTCGGTTACAAAATGAATTTTCCGACCCCATCAGCTCTTTAACGGAGACAGGAATCCGCATTTCAGGATCTAATTTTATTATGTACGTTCTACTTTCAGGTAACGCATTCAGCGTACGCTCTCGTCGCGATGGAAGTTGCCGGGTAGTTCTAGGATGTACACAAAGCGAATCGCAGGAGAATCGGGATTCGGTGCACGTCATAGAGACGGGTCAGTGAAAATCGAAAACACTCGTGGTGACCCAATCACCGGACCCGATATTGTAGATCGATTGTTGGTAGCCCGACAATGCCCGGCTCGGCGAAATCCACGGTACTTAGCGTGGCCGAAGCGTTCCGAACTCTCCTCGGCTAGGTAAACTCTCTGGAACTACTGAATCAAACCAGCGTCTATTCATTGTCCGTCTTAGCAGATATACCTTGGGCTTCTCTTACACTAGATCAACGGGCCCCGAGCACCGGCCGGTAGATTAGTCCACGTCTGGTGTACATACGCGCCACGCCGGCAGCGTTACGGTCATTAATTTCATTAATTAAGGCGAGCCTGTCCTCCGCCTCCGCTCGCGCTCGCAACGATGCGCTGCACCGACCGCTTGCAAATTCGACGAAGATTTTGTTGCGGGGGTCGACCGAAGGGAAACTGTCGACCGCTTCCAAGCAAATTTATTCCCCGCAACAATGTTAATTGATCCGGTGTCGCGATTCCGTTTCCACCGGATCATGCGAGCATATTTCAGTACGCTTCCGACGATCCGTCAATTACGCTGCCACCTCGGATTACGCGACAGATTCCTACGTTCGTACAGTGCGGCGCTCGGCTTGAAGAATAAAAAGATTCATTTCGGATATTCCATATTTTTGCTTCTAGCGGGTAACTGATTGACACATTTCGATTAGAAATCGAGAAAAGACACGATACATTAATTACATATATTCAATATTTTCTAAGCAAAATTTTGTTGTATATAGTGAAATTAAATATTATTGATTGTGCATTTATTTTTAAAGAAAGTGGCAAAATGGTTTTTCGTAATTTACTATAATTAAAATGTTTCTTGCATTTCTATGCGCATATATACATCAGGGTCTATAATAGGGTATAAAATAACCGGGACACATCGATTCTTTCTTCTTTTTTTTTACAATTAATTTGCTCTATTTCGTCAGTTATTTCATGTAAAAAATAACGTTAAAAATGAATAAATATGTTATTAAGTTATTAACGGTATTGAAATATAACTATCTTATAGGAAAATTGATTTTTGATTCCCTTTTACCGGTACGCTAGTTGCACAGTGGTTCGTTTCGAATCGATTTCCACATTTCAATTTGCTCGCTTCGGCTCGCTTTAATTCGTGCGTGCATTCGAAGTTTGGCAATTTCGCGCGAAACGATTGTCCCTCGGCTAGAAGAATCAACTGCAATAAATACATTGATGTCGCGCGATTTAAAATTACCTATTCGCCATTGTTCGTTTTGATTGCTCGCGCAACGAACAACATTTGCTCTTAATCACTTTCATTCACAAAAATCTAATTAAGCGACGCGTACGGAAAGTCCATTGGTCGGCGTGCGGCACCTAACAGAATCCTCTGAATGGACTAATTATTTCTGAAATTGTTGCTCGCAAGTATTGTTCGACGGCGGGGGAAATGTGTTCGGCTTCAGATGAGTCGGCGTTAATGAGGCAATTAACGGTGTAAAGGACGATGATGCCGGAGGAAGTTCCTCGGCTGACAGTGTTCCCGGAATAAATCAAGATTCTGCAGAGGTGCGACCGTGCTCTCGCAGTTTTCTCTTCTTGCGTGTGTTTTTCTGGGTGATCCTGTACACACGGAGTTCTCACTGCCGAGTACATATTGACGTTATTGCGCAAACAGTACGGCCGGACCGGGTCCGATGAATATATTGTTGATTCCGCGACAATTTATGCGACCGTGCGGCCCGACCACATTTCAATCGCGAATTATTCAGCCTCGGCTGACAAGCACTCCATCAAAGTGCATTCATATAAATAATTACATCAGCCGGCATTATTAAATCATTAATTTCAATTCTGTTCGGCCGCACAGCCAACAACCTATTAGTTATCGTTCGTCGGCCGGGCTAACGATGAAATTCCGACAATTCGTCATAATCTCTCGCAAATGTTGCCCTTGCGAGAACCCTCCTCGCTCTCTGCACCGGCCTCTTTTTCATGTTGGCCGCGCGTGGAACGCGACATTTTTCCGCGATTCTTTCGATTTCACGCTTTAACGTCGAGCTTTGTCACAGCCGAGCTGACCGCGAATGGAAAAAGAGGATCCAAGAGAATTAATTACATCGTTGACTTTGATCAGCTTTGAATCTGACGCGGGCTGCGTTTCATTTCTGTAACATATTCAATTTATTTATGTTT
This sequence comes from Augochlorella aurata, assembly GCA_028455555.1. Classification (NCBI taxonomy): domain Eukaryota; kingdom Metazoa; phylum Arthropoda; class Insecta; order Hymenoptera; family Halictidae; genus Augochlorella; species Augochlorella aurata. The sequence continues at coordinate 4,914,119 of CM052149.1, forward strand.
TTTAATTGGAGGCTTTTCTCTTTTTAATGTATTCCGAAATGATCACTTGAAACGTTCGCGTCTGGTCGATCAGACAAGCGTTTCGTGTTAACTTTGAAAATATAATATTTGTCATGGACGAGGAGGAAACAAGTTTTTTGCAACGCTATTACAAAAAAAGCCAGTGACCGGACGAGGGAACAAATTTTAATTTACAAATTCGTCGACGGAACTCTCGGTTTTTTTATCCCCTCGGTGTTCGAGCGTTTTTCGATGGGGTCTCGTTATCCGGTTAAGCGAAGAAGACATACTACACTGATTTTTCATTATTACGGGCGTTATCATCAATCACTCGTCATTCAGTCGCTTTTAGGTACCCGACAGATTCCACACGTTCGATGGCTTTGAGCGATTTGAATATTTATAGCGTTTCAACGAACGTATCCCCGTGTAAATATAAATATTCATACCATTCAAGGAACCAAGCTACCATGGCTCGTCCTCTCACACCGTATATTTCATACGAATCTGTCAGCGTTCGCCTAAAAAAAAAAAAATAAAATAAAAATGTTGAAATCCTCGATTGCTCGGGCATTCCACCTGGCCTTAAATTTCAAATTATAATTGTCCTCTGCTGTCAGGTGCGGAGACGAGACATGCAGGCAAAATTTAACGGTCGTCGAACTTTCACATTCATTGTTCTAACTTCTAATTTCCATCAGCCGGGACATTGAAATAATCTGCTCCGCGCAAAGTGCGATCCTATCGCGCATTGTTTAATAATACAAACAATTATCCATCCAATGAAATTTCATCTTTTGGATATTATCCATAAAATTTTTCTTGTAATTTTCTTCCAATTAAATATCCGACTAATTTTCTTAAAAGCTCTGATCCTACAATAACTACTACACGCTGAACCTTAAAGCATTGCTATTTCTACCCCTTTCCCACGACTGGTGACTCCAATTCACCGCTTAAAATCGTTATATAACGTTTTATAATAATTTCAACATTATCAAATTCAATAACAAATAAAATCCACTTAGGTCGTAGACAATGGAAATACCGTAAGTCGGAAAAGCTGTTTCGAATTTGTAGTTAAAATGGCTTCGAGTGCAAATGGTTGGTTACAAAAGTCTGTGATAAAATAAAAATCAGTTCCTTGAGTTCAACGAACGTGTTGAATATTCAAGCAACATTTGTACAATTTCGTGTTTCTCCCGGTCGCGTTTGTCACAAGCTCGCAAAGCGAGCAGTCCACTAATTACTCATCTGGGAAACGTTCCTTCGTTATACGACGGGCATTGCGCAGCTGTTGAAACGTCAGCAGAAATTCATCTGGATGACCAGATTCGGCTCGATCGCCGCGGGTTCTGGCGGATTTCGAACGGTGGAGGCAGCAGCGGCAGAAGCATATTCGATGCGCGATTATACGCGTCTGTGATGCAGCACGAAGTGCACGACTCGATCCAACCGGGAGATGAATGGCTGGTTATTTGCAGCGACGCTGGCGGAGGCGTCGGCCGACGATGCGGCTCCGCGCGGCATGTAATTAAATATTTGCACAGCCATCGCCGATCGCGCCGCTTGATACTCGAATTGATAGTGTTCCATTTTATACAACGCTTTGGCGCTGCCCGACTGCTGTCGAGTGTCGATAAACACGGATAAAGGAGGATCACCGTGTACCCTTTCGCAGACTCGTCCACGCCGCGTCCCAGGATTTGTGTTTGTTCTCCTTTTTCTCTGCTTTCCTCCCTTTTTCTTTCGCCCCCTCCTTCCCCTCTCACTCGCTCTCTTTCTCTCTCCCTTTCTCTCGTTCTCTTTCCGCCTCTCTCCCAGTCGGTCCGTTTTTCTATTTTCTATTTCGTAAAGCGCACACATCGGTCCGATTTTCACGGGATAAATTCGACACTTTACCGGTGACATGGGAATAAAGTGATCGAGAATCTCCCACTCGACGGATTGATCGAACCGTTTACGATGAAAGATGATTTTCTATTGAACCTCGATTGTAGATTCACTCTTGCGTGCCGCGTTGCGGCCGCCGGGGCTGAATTTATTTCGTTTTAAACATTGCTAAACGATATTGTGCACCGGGAACGTTCAATGGATTTGTGCTCGGATTTACTTCTCCGGTAGAATTAGCTCTTTTCATCGCGAAGCAAAATGGGACACCTAGCTGCACACGTGAAATTATTTTCGCGAAATTAATTTCACCGAAGTTGCAACGCGCAGATAATGTTGGAAAATTGAATGCAGTCTATAGGCGATCGTATCTTCTACACGCGTAATTGAAATTCAAACGTTCGAGGACTGCTCTTTCAACATTTATACGGAACGTTAAAGAATCTGTCAGAAATATTAATTAATAGCTATAAAAAAGAAAAGCTAAGAGCATGCCAAGAACTTAACCCTTTGACCACGATGCCATTTTAACTGTAGATCTAAAATAATTTTTCTCAGTTGTAGTATTTTTATTTTATATGACAAAGTGCATTTTGTGCATGTGAAATTCAGACTTTTGTGACTTATACAACAATTGCACTCTTAACAATGTTTCAAACAGAAACTTTGATAATATAAAAATTATCTTAAAACTTAGTTTTAGTGACGTCTTAGAGACAAAGGGTTAAAAATGACGCAAGTAGAGTCTGATATTGGTCAGACACAATTTCCGTCTCATTTCCGCGCCTAGAATTTGCCCGGCTGAACCTGCAGCATAGTAATCGTATTTTCTATGCTCGAAGATAATTCTGGGGAAAAGTATAGTCGCTTTCAGCAACTAATGCCAGCGTTGAATTGTCTCTCGCGCATTACGGCGTTAATATTCGCCACATCGCTCGCGGTTAAATTTTATTGTCCAATTACACCGAATACAGAAACGCGCCCCTATTCTCTCGATCCCGCAGCAGAGGTATTAATTCCGATGCGCCGGGTAATTTCGGGTCGCCGATGACTCGTCTTCTCGCCGTTTCCATCGACGGGACGTCCCCATACACATCGGTTTAAACTTCTAATATATATTTAACAGAACGGAGAAGCATCTTTGCTTTCGTTTGACGTTTTCCGCCGCGTCGCCCGCGGGAACTGGGACGTCCAAATGAAAAATAAAAAAACGGCGAATTCGCGCACGAGGACTCCGAGACTCCGCGACGGCGGCGACTCGAAACAGTTTGCCGTCCCGGAAGATTCGGGGTTTAGGCGAGACAAGTTCCGCCGAGAGCTCGTTTCCTGTTCCTGTGCAACGAATATTTCCGCCGGTGATGCTTCGCCGCTGGCACAATAAGCCGAAAGACAGTTCTTTAGTAAAACGAGATCATTTGTCGAGCAGCTTGCTTTTCGTTATTTGCACATGCGAAAATAAATTTGCCTTGATTCACCACCACACACGATTTTAAATAGATTAAACAATTAAATTGAATATTTCTCCGCTTCGTTCCTCGTTCATTCTATTGAGATTTTTATGCAGAATTAAAGATAGTAATACTGCGTCGAAATGCATTATTCGCACTCGTCGTCGCGTTCTTACTTCCTTTTTTAAACAAATAAGATTTGTTTCATCAACACTTTAATTTATTATAGATTCCTGATTTTATTAAGATCCGCGAAATGCGATATAATAACGTCTATAATATATTCTCAATTAAAATTCGAAGCAACAAAGCAAATGATGCTCCGTTTACTGTTCAAATATTAACGATGTGATTCCGTCAGCGATTTTTACTAGACTTTTTAAATAGCACACATACCAACCGAAAGGAAAATTGCATTGGGTTAGTTGGTGCCGATTTTTCTTATAAACCGACTATTTTTCTATTTTTATTTAAATTTGATACGGCTTGCGGAGAATAATAAAATCTTTATTGTATAGATTTTTTGTGTTACGATAAAAAGGCGATTAATTTCATTCCAGCAAAAATTGATGGAACTTTTCACTGCTGGAGAGGTATATTTACGATATGTCCATTATGTCTATTATAATCTATATTATATTATAATAAACGTAATGGACATACCGTAAATATATGTCCACGACAGAATATCAATAATTCTTATTAAATTACGACATCGAAACTAATATATGCACGTTCGATCCACATCTGGCTAGACATAAAATGCAAGATGATATAGGAATAACGACACTATCACTTTCACAAGTTTTCGTGAGCAATAACAATTGGCATGAATTGCTCAATCGCGGAGACCGGTCGCGAATAAAGAAACATTCCATTAGGAATGCGGCCATCGGGCGCAGCGAATCGATAACGAGCCGGTCCCGTCCGGGCAGAGTTCCACTCCGGATCCTTCGCATTCTACCCGATTACAGATTATAAAAAACGATCAATCGTTCGTGAAAATTCGTGAAAGGTTCCCGGAACGTCGGAGAGTGGCGATCGCGTTGCCCCTTTTGTCTGAAATCGTCGCGATGAAATCTTCGGCGTACCTATCGGATTGTTCGGCCGATCGAAAAAGAAAAACGTTTGCCTTTCTTTCCTTTCTGCGATAATCCAACCGGCGCGGCGAGCAATTCCACGAGCATTATCTTCTATTGAAGGTAAATCGTCGGAAAGACGGTCGGGGGAGCCACGCGAATCAACCGAAAATGTATCCGCGGGAACGTAAGACGCGCGATTATTATAACTACACGCTATCCAGAGTTCGGCGTTGCTCAAATTGCTTCGAATAAATATTTGTCTAAAGGAATTATTGGAATGAATTATTTTCTAGCTCGATGGGATTTTTTAACTATAGCAACATAAAAGTATAAACTATTGCTCCAGACGGTTTGAAGGCAAGACCGTTTAAGACGCGAAAGTTGCGACCATAACTTTACAAAAAATACACTTTATTCCCTCTTATAACTTGAACCTATAATTTATCGGTTTACAAACAGTTAACAATATCGGCTTTCCAGAATTGGAAATAATGCTTTTAGTAGAAAGATATGAGCTTTACACTTCGCACTATCGCTCGCGCTCGCGAGAAACAATTGGCCAACAAACTCGAAATTTGAAGTGGAATAACCACTCCATAGTTGCGTCATTAAATAGCCAATCCGCGAGTTAAGACCGACAACTTCGACCATTAGGATTTTGACCATGGTTTCGAGGTTCTGTAGCACAGTGCGACGCGTCGAAACGATGCATCACGAGCTCGCCGGGGCTATCTCGGCCGGAATTTTTACGGTAAATTAAGCGACGGACGGCCACGAGCTGTCACGGTGTTGCGATCCGGCGACGCCTAACCCGGTCGTCGCGACGAGCATCCCGGCCAGCTAAGTAGATCAGCGTTTGATGCACGATGCCAACGAGAGATAACTCGACAACGTATTGACGTCGATTGGTAGCATCAATCACGCGGCGTGTTCAACACACGTGTATCAATCACCGCGCGACGCTATCGGCCGGCCGTGCCACGTCGTGATACAACCCCCTTCGACCCCTCGGCCTCGGTCTATCCGGGGGCGCGAGCTTTTTGTCGACGGATTCCGTATCAATCGGAGATAAGAAAGCGAGCCACCGTGATCCACGGACGCGAAAATGGAATATCCACTCCTACGCTCGTTGATCACGACAAGCACGAAATATGACATCTTGTTCTCGCCGATCCAATCTGTTGTAAACATCTGCAGCCGCTGGGGCTGCAGGCCAAAGGGTCGTGCGATCGAGGGTGCAGCTCTTTTAGGGAGAATCCGGGAGATTGATTCGCACGGCTCTTTCTTCCAGTGTCTTGCTTCTGGTATCGAGCTCTAGCTACAGGAAATGATCTCCTCTGATTTCTCGCACTATTTTCTTCTAGTCCGCAATCCGAAGCGAGAACGTCCAAGTTCTTCAACCAGGAATTCTTTGGGATTTAGAAGATGATCCTTGGACTATAATGTCGTTCCAAGAATATTTACCTTCCTGAATACCATGACACTCTCCACGGTCGTTTCAGTTGTTTAAATCGCTTAATCGTAAACTGTAACCTTTCTTCTAACGCGTTAGAATTCTGCATATCAATTAAAACCTCTTCTATATTTTAATATTTCAACTATCCTAGTTCTATGAGTTTATTAATTCTCCTCAAATTTTACTTCTTTGTCCTATGCAACAAAGGATTTTCCCGTTAGAAATCACGAAATAAATATATATGAAGTATACTTTCAAGCTTATCATGAGATTATCTTGATGAGAAATAAAAGATATTTTGTTTAACGCATTATATGCGGGATATTAAAACTTTTCTAAAAATTTTCTTTCATAAATTTTGTTATAAATTCGTAAGAAACCCGATTGAAGTCCCAAAAATCCTCGTTATATAATTGTCATCAAAATCTTATTGTCAGTTTCGAAAATATTAAATATTTTCTTAAAAGCGAACAAGTGAAACTCGATATGCGACCTGCATAAAATATGTTAACGTACCAGAGAGTTTTTGGAACAATTCGCAGTATCAGCAATGCACATGAAGTTTGCAGACCTATGCGTAAATCTCCGAGTAGATTTGCGTCGCGATATCAGGAAGCTAAGGGCGCCGGGCACCCTCGCGTATCATAGTTCACCGTATCGCGGCGACACTGGCCCAGGAATATATCGTTACACCGATTCCAGAAACGATGGGAATCTAGGAAAATTAGTGGACGAACTTTCGTCCCCTCGAAGATAGCGTTCACGTGTCACTTATGCTGGCTGGCAGGAAACAAGATAAAAAAATTTCGCGAGCTGAGCCAGCCGGTTGCTAAGGTTAGGTGTCTCGCGATGAAAAGGAGAGGGAGAGAGATATAGGAAACAAGGGTGACTGAGATAAGGGCTCGCAAGGGTTACGACCTTGGGGGAGGAAGTCGAGTGGGATTAAAAGGCGAGCGCGATTCGGCGTGCCGCCTCTGCGAAAGCTTTCGAATCGGGGAAAATGGTTTCGCCGATAGGCTGAATCGCGTTCCACGCGGGAAATACGATTTGCTGGGAATCTATGGATGACGGGCTCGATTAATCCCAGAACGACGCGCTGTAGCGTGACGCGGATCACTAAACGTGACTACAATGCATCGAATAAAAGAAACAAGTGTTTCGCATAGAAATATTTTTGCAATTTCTGCTACAGTCTCGCTAATTATAAGCTGAGAACTTTTTAAAGCTTAGAAAACGTTAGATTAATTTTGTGGATTTTTAATGTGGATTATGCTGTGCCCAAAAGTACATATTATGTATATTAAATAACAAATATGTATAAAAACATATGATTCCCATTAAACAAGAAAATAAGACCTCGAAATCTTTGAAAATTCTCCAGCTGCAAACAAATGATCATCTCCATATTATAGATCTCTCCGAAATGAGCAACTTTTGTTAATAAAGTTTTTCAATACCTCTAAAAATAACAAAGATATTTAGATAGCTTCTCTCAGCTGGCACACCCTGTATACTTAACTCGCATGCAACTTCTGTAATATGATGTACAGTACTGCAGTCCTAAGTATGTCGAAAGTTCATCTGAAAGGGTTAATATGTGCGGTATGCTATTTACATTCTGTTTGAATTCTGAATAGAAGAAACGAATTACTTGTTGAATTTCCTCGTACGATTGCTGCAGTCAGTCTTTTCGTTCCACGAAAATCACAGTCTATGGATGAGCGTAACTTATGAGACATCCTAGATTAAGCTGATAGAAACAAGAAGAGAAGTTATCTCCGACAGAATTGGATACAGCGAATTCATAGTATACGTAGCATTTTATCCACTTTTCTACCGAGCCCTGCTAGAGACAGACGGCTAACGCGAATGCAAGTGCAAGGCGACGGACTGACGGCAGGAATCGGGCTTTGCGTGGTTCTTATGTCGACGCTGGGAGCAGGCGAAATCCAATTTGGGATCGTGTTCGCGCAACCAATCTTCCCGGAAGAGCAGAGAGAGAGTGGGCGAGAGAGAGAGAGAGAGAGAGAGAGAGAGAGAACGGTGTGGCGTCGTCGCAAAGATAGCGCGGACCGGAAGGGCGCGGGAAGGATTACAGCGGAGGTCAGAAGTTGCGGGTGGAAAGTTGGTCGTTATCGTCGTAGGTTTTCAACGGGAGGAAATGGGGACCGATTAAGCCTCGCCATTTTCCAATTAACGCCTTAATTAAATCCTCCCTCCGTCGAGTCGTCGACGGCTCAGCGAGCGGCGTCTGCGACCCGACGAAAAAGAGACGCGCGCTTAAAATTGCCACGACGAGCGTGGTTCGCCGTGGTTTTCCGAGGTTCCCCGAGGTTTTCCGTGGCAACCAGCACGCCGCAATCGGCCGATTCCGTTGCATCCCGTCGACTGCCCCGTAATCGTCTTCTCGCACTTTGGAGCACCCGGTGCAAAAATTGTTTAAATAACCGGAGCATCAAAAATGCGAAGATATAACATGAAACAGTGAAGAGATTAAAAGAATGCGGTACTTTAACCTGAGATTTCTAGTGAGAACCTGTTAAGTATGAATATTATTCTTTTCTTTTAAGTTAGAATAAAGTTATGTTACTTTCTGCACAGTATATCAGTATTTAAGGAAACGTAGGCACACAATAAATGCAAATTTCCTTCTTCTTAGAAGTTGTTATAATCGAGAAACTTCTAGTCGTCATAACTGGGATGAAAATGGCACGGCAAGAGGTTGAAATTGTTAACGAAAGACAGAAGATTGTGCTCTTATTGTTTAAATTACTGATGATGTCTTCTGGCTATTCTCACTAAGAATACTACTTTGTCGTGAACTCATAATTCAGGAATTTCAAAGTGCAACCTTCTACTGCGATTTATCGATGCATGTCCCCTAAGTGTTCCAAGAATATGACAATAGAATATCGATAGCTGTCGACTTGGAGGAAGATAAAAATGCGCAGTATCTTTGAAAGTATGATAAGTAGTAACACCAGCCCGTGTTACGCTTATGTAAATGCACGGGAAGTCGCCAGCAAACGGAGTCTAAAACATGCTTTTACGTCCCCGTTGAAACATCGTAAAATTGCGTCGGAGACTGCCTAGCAGATCTATTATATATTCGGAAGGAGGCGCTAAGAGTCCGAGATCCTCGAGAATGACTTTATTACGCATTTCCGGTGAACGTCCGAACGCCAGGAACACAACCATAAATTATCCCAGGAGTTGCCTCTACCGCCTCAGCTACTAGTAGCTTTGCTCTTCCAACATATTTTCCTGCCACTAGGAGCGAACAAAGGGGAGAAAGTTGAGACATCCTCAGGCAAGAGGAGCTCAAATTTCATAGTCACAAAAGTAGTAGATATTAACCCTCCGCCGGCAACCTGGGACTTTAAGTGCGCAGACGAAATTTCCATCTTTGAATATCTCCGAATATCTCCGCTTTAAAAAAGCGACCATCGAGTGTACATTAAAGTAGAAACTTCAACAAGTATTCCAGAATTTTTCCAAATTTTGTCGAAGCCTAGGTAAAAATCAAGCTTGGTCTAGAAAATATACTTTGCCAATGGAGGGTTGAGGACGAGATTCTCGTGCTAAGAGGATGTCGTTTCTCGTAAGTGTTAAAGGTGTTTAGTTAGAAATCCGTCGATCAGAATTCACGCTCGTAAATTCGCGCGACCGATTTGAATATTCAATCGACCGAATTAATCGGCACCGACGCGACAGCGCGAAGTCTTCATTACCGTGGCGCCAGCCCCTGACTTTTTCGCCGGCTCCCGTGTAACCCGAAATCGTTGTTAACCGGTTCGTGGCTATCGATTCTAGTCGCGTTTACCATAAAGAGCCATGAATTTCAAATGCACATTCCGCCGTGTAACCGTAGAGCCCGACGAGCATCGGATGTCCGTTTGCCTGCTTATCGATCGGACGACATCGAGGCGAATAAAATGACGGACATCGATGCCGCCAAATGACAGCTTTTCCCACTCGTTTCGAACGTTCCGCTGCTCCCGAGACGTTCGCCTCTAACTTATAAGCTCCTCTTCATTGATTCAGATACCGGATGTCGGTGGCAGCCGGTGCAACTAAATAACTAACCTATCGTGCTCGCGAAATTGAGAGTTTCCCCTTTCCAGAGACGGTTTATTGACTGTCGAAGAGGAAACGAAGAGATACCGTCCTTATGGCAACTGTGGATAGACGGCGGTTCGATCAAATAATGGCGGCTTGCATACTGGAGCAATTCTTTATTAATGAATACTCTGTTAGAATCATTCGAGCCTCCTATAAGGCTTAGTGAAAATATTGTTCACATGTTCACTGTTCAACTACTCAAATGAGAACAATAATGCAGTATACTATATAATACTATAATATACTATAATAATGCAGTATACTATATAATACTATAATATACTATAATAATATAATATATAGTATATAATAATATAATATATAATACATATAGCATATAATAATATAGTCTCCATTTACTTTCATTCCCAGACTTTGATAACAGAGTAATCAAATTTTCTTTCGATTCAGCAGAGACGAATGAAATATACATATCCTAGATTACGTATGAAGTCACGAGTCTGACTCGTCGTTATAGTGCTATAGCAGCATCGTTTCATGTTCGTAAAATAGTCTTCTTCAACATTATCGCCTACATAATTTATCCAATTATAATTATATAAAAAATAAATTGTATGTAATCCTGCAAAGAACGCTTCTGTCTCAAGATCATTATACAGGGTCAAACATACTTTGTCATTGCATACTGTAGCTGATATTAAAGTCAATAAGATATCAATGTCATGACTTCAAAGCGATCTTTGACCCTAAACATTGAACATATAACAAGCCGTTAACAAATTCTACGAACTTATGTTTCCCTTATTTCGTGGAACCCTTGCATACAACGGAGTGGTAGCGAGTGAAAGAGCATACCAGCATGCTCTGAATGGTGTCTTTTGGTGTTCGCTTCCGTGTATCGTTGCGTGGTAGGTTCAACAACGTCGATTGATGGTGCTCGATAATGCAGGAGGAGCGAAATCAGCTAACCAGGCCTGCCGTGACTGCGGTTCTTTCTAATGGCGGCCGCCAATGGAGAGAGCACGCCCAATGCTAACCAAGATGGATGATCTAGCGGGCTGGTTTATTTATCAGACGGAAAACGATCCGGAATAGATAGCCGGACAAGAATGAAGAAGGATATGCAGCACGTACATGGTTGCAATGGAGAGGACGCTGCTGCTGCTGCTACTGCAGCTGCAGCTGATACTGCTACTGCTGCCCTGGTGTACGTGCACTTTTCGAGATGGAGCCTCTTTCAGAAGATTGACCCGTTACGGGAAAATACTGCCGATGATGATGCCGCGATAGGAGCGCGGCATTATCACCGTGGATCAGAGTGAATCGTAATTTTCCGGGAACCAGGTCCAGCGGATACATAGTCTTCCCTCCGTTCAACGGAAAATCGATACGGTTAGCTTGCGTCGCTGGTTTTTCTGAATTTGATCAACCCTTTTTCTCGTTTTTCCTTCGAATCGTTAGAACATGTAATTGAACGGGGGACTCCAATTTCGAATTCAAACAGAAGCGTAGGTCCGGGGAGAAGTTCCGCGGATTATGCGCCGTCCCTTTGGAATGTCGAAATTTAAAAACTAGGGAAACTCCTGAAAATTGGTTGTTTCAAGTAATCTCGAACTTCGAAATTAGGCGACTTTCGCAACTCGTTACCGAATTTAAGCTGCTGATAGTCTTCTAGATACTACTATCCTCGACCCAGGACTGATCTCTGCTGCTTCTTCTTGTTGATAGGCTCGGTGATTTGCGAGGAGATTCGGTATTTCCCACGGAACACCTTGTTCGTCATTTTGATGTTTTCGAATAGCGCCAATTAATCGAAACCCACGGATTCGTTGATGATAGGTGTCGCGTAATCGTAGATCGCGCTTATAAAATTAGCTGTGATTGCGAAAAAGCGAAAACATTATCCGTCGCCGGCGAGCGAATAAAGATATCGAGGTGTGTGGAACAACCGGACCGGTTCGGTTGGAATAACACGTTTCCAATGAAGCGACGACGTGTCCACAAGCTATCTAGCACGCTGACAAAACTGGTTATCCCACTTTCGCTCGTCTCGGCCGCCCCGCGGAAGAAGCCTACCAATTTTGCGAGCAACGTCTCAATCGGTAGGTGTGCTTTATGAGACACGTCTTCCTCGTCATGGAAATGCGAAATTTATACCCGGTAATAAAATGGAAATGAGACGCTATTAATAACGACGCCGGCACATAATTCTTGGCAAATTTCGTACACTGTCGCTTTCGGGCTTCGCGAGAATTTCGCAGCGTCTGCGGGCGAAAGCTTACGAGCTGTTAGGCGAGTTCAACTGTTTCGCTATTTAATTAGACGAATTTTTATTACTGTTATTATTACTGTTATTATTATAAATTTATTTTGTTATTAACGACCACATGGTTTACGATTAACTATAAAGACGTATATTCTAGATTATAATTAAGATTTATATTGATACGACTAACTATAATAGAAAACTATAATTTAATATATATATTTATAACATATTTATTTTATAATATATTTTATAATTTATTTAACAAAATGATTGATTTCCGATTTTTCCTCTTACAATTCCTGATACCATGAAAATGGTTAGAAATTTTTATATGAACTTTTTTGTTGAAGCACGTGCCATAGTTAAAATCGTATGAAGTTTAAATAAATTTAATCTTGTCGTTCTTATAAAACGATATACACCTGTTACGTCTAGGTCACAGTATTTCTAGTGTTGAAAAGAGGATTAATCAAACCGGATCGTGATTATGAAATAGATAGTGAAGTGAAAGATATTTATTGCGTTCTTAATCTTCTAGTTTGCACGTAATTATGTAAACTACTACGGACATTCTTATTCAAAAAGGAACAGTGAATAAGAATTGTACTTGATCCTTATGTAAACTGAGCAACTTCGAAATAAAATTGATCAATAAATAATAAGCCTAGTATATTGGTCTGGAGGAAAAAAGGCGTTCGTTACTGACTTTTAATTTTCTTTTTGTTACAGGTGAGTGAAGAACTAGACTCGTTCTACTGGAATAACGCTCGGAAACACGAGTATTCCAACTCTCGCGCGGCTCTCGCTTTTAAGGTCGTTGCGACAAAACAACGAGGTAAAAAAGTTAAAATATGTATGTCCCGCAGAAAAGTATTGGAAGCAGAATTGCGACGTATGATCTCGACGCTCTTTGCACAATATCCGATGTTGCGTAAAGAACGAGAACGCGGTTCTGCGCTGATACAGAGTTCCAGAGCGCGTGCTGCTCCAGCGAAAGATTGAGAGAGACAGGATAAATCTGCATTAGCCGGTCCGATGGGAAAATGGTATTAAATTTTCTGGGCGCAGTGAAAAATATGTGGAGAGCAGAACTTTAATCATCAGCGACATAGGAACGGAAACCGTGCAATACGAAATTCCGTCTGGAATTATTCGATATAGTCTTATTACGTTATCCATTACCGCGTTCGCGTCACTTTCAGCAATTCTGTCTGATTTTTACGAGAAATCATCGAACATAGAACACGGAATTCAACTACAAATGGTAATCTATTTTCTGTTCAAAATTATAAACGGCATCATTGATTGCTTCCTTTATTGGACCTTATGATCTTTAATATCAACCCACGTCCAATACGAAGCAGCCTGTTATTCAGAATCGTTGCTTATAAAACTCATTATAGATTATTTGACACTATTATCAGAATTTGTGATTACATTAATTCTGTAATGTAGGCAATCGACTCTCGAAGTCACCAATATAACCTAATCGAAGTTAACATTTATTTTCTTATCTATTTATATTGTACAATAGAGCTCCATAAAATAGATAACAAATAGATAAATAAATAATATAGACAAGTGAATGCAAATACAAAAGCCTGTAAAGTTTATAGAGTAATATTGACTTATTTGTTGGATATTTTCTTTCTAAATGCAGAAACTGAATTTTGCAATAAGCATAAAATGCATTCAGATCTAAGAATTCGGTATGCACTCCCATTCGATGCGTCTTCAATCTGCATAGTATCCTAACGTGTGTCAGCTTACGATCTAGCTAGAAGTTTATTGAAATGTACAATAACTGTATTTCACGAGGAACATAAAATGTGTCGAGATCCAAGTAAGGAAGTATCGGGCAACCAAACGCGTTGATATTTCAGAATAATGTAAGCGCTGGAAGTGCATTACGAGGGAAGATGGAAGCACATTAGAGCGGAGCGGATGAGGCGAGGCAGCGGAGAAATCAGAGCTCGCTTGCACGTAGTTGGAGGAAAAATTTACGATTCTCTCGGAACCGGGCGGGGAAACGGAGACGATCGCTCGCAGGTAGACGTCCGACAATGGTTGGCCGAGTACCGGTCGGACCGGCTCTCGGAGCACCGCTTACGGGAGGTCTCGGTGTGCAACTTGTGCAAGTAGAGACCTCTCGTCTTTTATTTCCCTTCGTTGCCTTCGGCTCGATTCCGCTGGTTCGCCGTCGCGGGAGACGTCCGAACAAAGAGATCGGCGTCTCGGTCCCTTAAGCTCCGCACACGCCCCCAGCCCCCGCCGCAACGCGCCGGCCGCAGTCAGCAGTAAAAAGATCGGCCGGCGAATCGATATCCGATCGAAGATTCGGCGCGGCCTGTAAATGTCTAATCGCGGAATTCCTCCTACACGAGGCAATTCCATCCGGCAGCTCCTAAGAGAGCTTCCGATTGAGAGCCGAAAGTAGGACACTGTGTTCCACTTCTATCGTTAACGTCCCTGCCGATCGACTGGCGAAATTCTCCACGGGAGAAGAGAGAGTGGGTGAGTGAGGGGGGGGGGGGGAGTGAGAGGGAACGCGTTCGTAATTATCGGGATGGACGCGGTCCCGCGAGTGCACCACGTTTCCGACCGGTTTTAAACTGACCCGAAGATTCGGGATGCGCTGAATTAACGACGCCGCGGGGCGTGAACTTCCGCTCGATTCGGAACACTTTTACCATCGATCTGCCTTCGAGAGCAATCCCGGTGCTCTGTCATAACGCATCCGCGGTGGCGAGCACGTTTCAGGCCAGCAGTTCAGTCTCTCCTTTCTTTTCATTATCATTCTACCTACGGACAGAATACGTAACATTTTCCTGTCGATTACACAATTTTTTACCGATCTCTCGCTATTCTTTCGCCGGCCATCTACCAGCAGAGTAAGATGAATTGGAATCGTGGGCGACAGGAGTTCGTTACAGTAGTTCATAATGCGATAGATAGACTGAGGTTTTTATTCATTCAGTGTAAAAATTAGTAGATATGGTTTAACACGACAGGCAATATTACAACAATATTGAGCAACAGTATTAAAAATTTAATATTGTTCGTGTATTGCCTCGAAGTTAATAGTATGATTAAAGAAAGAAAGAACATCCTATTTGGCTCTTGTTTATCGTAATTAATAAGGGACATTTTTATTTTGCATAAAGATCCGCTGTCTAGTAATCAAAAAAGATCCGCAAAAAATATGAATTTTGAGAACCATCCATATGTGACCGACGAATCCACAGACTAGTCGAACCATCTTGTCAGCGAAATCGTTTCATGTCGTCATCATCTACCCAACAACTGAACAACGATTAGCATAAACGACTCCCTACTCCAATACACTTCCGCACAGCCGCAAGAACAATCGCTACTAATTCGAACATCGTTGCAAAATCCCTGTAGCACATCCGGAAAAGAAGTCTCCAGAGAAACGGCGAAGAGATTCCGCGCGACAGGAGAAAATCGTGCAAATAAACACGGCCACCTTATCGGCGTCGAGGCCGGCGTAACCGGAAGTGGAGCCGCAGAAGTTTCCGCGGGACTTATAAAAAGCTCGTAACTAGCGGCTTAACATTGCTTAAGGCTTTAGGGAGAACATAAGCGATTATATCCAGCTAGTAATCCCCGGTAATCCCCGGTTTCCATAAAGTAGGATCCTCGCGCGGGTGCACGCGCGCGTCCTGCAGACCTCCAACAAACTGCTCGCGCGATCCGGTTCGCTGAATATTCCGCTCCGGCTCCGGCCTACATAAGCCGAGCCGCCGCGACGCGACCGTCTGCCGAGGAAGAAAGCTAGGGCCGAGAAAGATTTTTCCCCTTTGTCCCGGGGAACTTAGCCTCATTTTCTTAGAGAGCGATGCGCGGCGTCGTCGCGTGAAAGCGTGAAAGCGTGAAACCGTGTCGCGGACTGCGGGGGCGTCGGACGAGGCCGACGAGAGGGGCAAGAGGAGGTCGGTACCGATCATTCGTCGAGGGGCGAGCTTAATCCGGTCGCCCGCGTCCGCGAGGGAAGAAAATTCAGCTCGCGCTGCGCTGCGCGGCGCGGCGCGACGATGACTTTCAAGAGAAAAGGGGGATTAGCCGCGGATGAGTGGCAAGACTTTTCATCTCGAGCCGTGCTCGTTTTTCTTCATTCTTTTCCGGTGTACACGCGGATAACCGGCCAGAGCGAGAAATATAGAGCCGAGTAAAACGGATGAAATTGTGGATAGATGCTGGACGGCTCGAGAGCGAGAGAGAGAGAGAGAGAGAGAGAGAGAGAGAGAGTAACGACTCGGACGGCGAAGGATAAAGAATCCAGAGAGCGAGAAGATGTGACGGGGCGATAGAGTGGAAAACAGAGATGCTGATGTGATGGAGTGGCAGTATGGCCGAGCCGGAGTGCCGGCAACTGATCTCCTTAGGGAAAGAGCCGAGAGACAGAAGGAGAGGCAGAACCGTACGTTCGGTGCCGCGTTCCTGTTCTTGTTCCCTTTCGCGTAGATCGCGTACGTCTAAGAAAGACCGACAGAGAAAGAGAGAGAGAGGACGCCGGAGATAAGCCAGAAACGTCGTGAATACAGATGGACCAAACGATAAGGTGGCTCGTTTGCTTTACGAACCCTTGAATGTCTCCTTCGTATCGCCCCGATACAACGCATCGCTCGCTGGCTGGCTTCGCTTTTGCCTGCCGGCCCTGTTTACGACGCCTCTTCTTTTCCGAATGCAACCTGGCGATGCCACCTGGCCCGCGTCGTCGCGATAAGGACCATTCGGCCTCCACCGATATCATCAAACGAGACTTCCAACTGCCAGACTTAGAGCTCCGCCACGCTTCTGCTCGCACTTTTGGCACTGATTTTAGGAATCCGCCGAGGACTATTGGGAACCGATGCCTGCTGGTCCTTGCCCTGGGGAGCAGCCATGATTACTTCCTGGGACAACGTTCCGCAGCAACCGAAGCTCGGAGAGGAGTCCTTGTTTCGCAAGATCTTGCTGCTCCTAACGTAGGACGCATTTTAAAGCAACGATTTCTTTCTAAGACCTCCACCGTTTTAGGGTAACGATTAATTCGTTGTTAAGAACTATAAAGAATCGATTTTGCTGTACAATAATTAAGGGTAAAGCTGCTACTTCATAAGTTGACTGCAGATCCGATGCGTTTGTAATTGGGAAATAAGTAAATACAGAAGCGTCTTCTGGAGAATCGTGAAAGATCAGTGAGACTTGTCATTAAGTAGCGGATAGCCCGTTGAAAACACAAATGTTTAACATGCGGAAACAATTCCGCGCCGGGTTGCGGGTCGGTGGAATCATTCGCGAAATTGTGCTCTCGATCGTTCGAGGGCAGCTTTCAATTTGAATATTGGAAAAAGGCTGTTGCGCGGGTCATTCGATCATCGCAGTATCTGGTGGATGCGGGCAGGGCAGTCATCATTGGGAATTTAGACCGGCGCGGCGAGTCACGCGATGCGTTTCGCTGATCGGGGATATCTAGAATGCGCCTAGATCCCGCAGACAAGGACGATGTGTGCCGCGGACGATCTTGGCCGAACGTGTAAATCTCTCGAATGCGGCCTCCGATGGCAGAAGGCGAAACTGATAACCGCGGACCACGCGAGTAAATTAACCGGTATGACGTCGAAAAGGGTTACCGGCGTGGAATTCCATTTCTCGGGGCGATATCGTCACGGCGTTTATATCACGTCGGCCGTAGGAACGACCGAAGTTAATCACCGGCCTGCTATTCCGGGGTGAAAAGGAATATGCGGCGCGGCTTGGCGCGAGTCGAACAATGCTCCACGCTGCTCCGCCCGGACCGGCTCGGCCGAACGCGTCGACTGGGACAAGGCTCGGTTTCGTTGGGCTATAAACCACCGGGCGAAACGAAACTTTTACAAGCAAGATGACCGATTTGATACCAGGTAACGGTATCACGCACAAACACGCGTCATTTAATACACCGAATACCGGCCCAAAGGATTTGATGGACGCTTCACCTTTTTCTTTTTGTCAGACTCGCTGTCCCAGCGATCGTAGGTGATCTGTTTTCGCAGGTTCTTCATCGGAAGCTCAGTTCTTCTCTTTTATTTAAGCTACGAACCCCTTGCAGGTTGATTAGCAGTGTACGCATTGCTGTGCACAGGAACACAATATATACAGGGTGGTCCACGCAACTTGTGCAACTTCCAAAATATGCATTGGGTAACAAATATTTTAATACAAAAGTTGCGTGGATTAAAGGGGAGTAGTATGTAATGCATTAATTTTTTGTATAGGTCGTTTCGGAAATTCGAAGGTCAATTTTATTTTCAATTTGGAAAGAGGAAATACGATTATTCGAGCCTCCCAGCTTATTTTTATAGTCGGTAACTATAAAGCCTAGAGGGAAAGTTGACAGATCATCTGCAATTGACTATCCTCTGCGAAAGTCTAACTTCCAGGAGATAATTAAAGCTACTGTGTCGCATGTGACTTATTCCGTTTTATTATGCATCAACGCAACGATGTCGGTGGGTCCCTAGATCTCAGATCAAACAAACCGAGCCCCAAATTGCGAGCACCGACTCCCGTAATGTCCTAATAATCCCGGACCACCGCGTCCATAAATCACTCTTATTAAACTCCAGCTCTAATTACGAGGGATCGATCTGCGAGCGATGAGAAGGCAAAAACCCGCGGCAGCTTTGTCAAAAGCCCGGACACATAGATGACTGTTCGGAAGTCTCGAAGTCGAACCTTATTCGGGCAAGATTAATTTTCTTGTTCCTGCGACGCGACGGAATCGCTGGTACGTGTGTCGTGGACCGAGAGGAAAAAAGCGCGGTGGCGGTGATCAGGAAGGAGATTGCCTGTAATAATCATTCACAGGCCATTACCGCGAGTGACTCATCCGTCGCGGAAGATGAAGCAAGAGAACGATCGAGGCTCGGCGGAGGGTGGACGAACGGCGCGCGAGCGAACAAGACGCCGACGCCGAGCCTCGATTTCATTCGAATCGTCCAGCGCATCAAACAATGCGCGCAATTACGGTGCGCTGAGCGACCGTGGCCCGGCGGTGGCCCGGTCCTGGTCACCCCGGCGCCTGCCGACAATGCCTGGCAAATCTACCGTCTCATTTGCCAATATTGTCCCACTTTTGTGTCTCGGCCGGCTCGACGGTGTGCGTGCGTGCCACGGGTTTGGCGCCGATCGATGCTGTGACTTTTGTACGACGACCGCCGGCACAACAATAGAGACTCTGCCGGCTGGAGTGCCGCCCTGTGACAACCAGAGGCGTGAATACGGATTCGCGGGCATTTTTTTCGGACGTCGATTCTTATTCGGCAGAAGGACGCAGGGAGCGGGGTCGTCGGTGAAAAATCAGGGGAGAGTTTAAGCGCCAGGTGCGAAACGATCGCTTCTGTCGTCTCTGGAGTTCGTCGATTTTCTGTTCAGTAATCCTGGACCAGATCAGATGTACGGATGAATAGACTCTAATTTTTAATCCTTTTTAGTAACATACTGTAGAATACTAAATCGAGTCAGTTTGCTGTAGCGACAGCATAATTTTCTACAGCCATTATTGTATACAAAAACACTCCCACGCTTAACCGAAGCTGACGGATTCTAGCTCGACACGTTCTCATTGACAAATTTCGTTCATTTTTCATACCACGTGAATTACTTTTTAAATAATTAAAAATGTCAGAGACAAATTTGCAGTACTAAAACAAGAAAAACTAGATTAATTTCACAAATATTATACATTTAATACACCTTGCAGTATGGCTAGACTGCGGATTTTTATGCGAAATATAAATTGTCTTCATCAGTTGCAAGAAATATATATTAAACAGTAAGTAATTTTTTACCTCGATGACTTTAATAGGTTGAGAATAAAACATTGACATATTTCAATTAGTGCTACTTTAAATTGCAACTATCAAAAATACATTTATTTCTATTTACATCTTTTGGAAGCAACATTACTTTATAGGTTACGGTGTTTGTAAATATTTAAACTTTATAATGAAACTTTGAGAAAACCTCCTCGAAGATATGTACTACAAAGTAAAAGATATTTCACGAAAAAGTTCAACAACATTTTCAAAAAATATCCCAGAGCTCGTAGTCCACTCGACCGGTCGCAAAGAAGTTTATTTAAACATTGAAACAATGCAGGAAGTTCCAGAAGTTACTTTGGAAGGAAACTAAGACCTCGTTCCGACGTCATAAACATCTTCCCGTCACAATACCGAAGATTCGATTAACTCGCATCATCGACTGAAACCAGGAGCAATTTTCGAAGTCGAAGCTGCAGTTCGGAGAAAGACAATCGGATTTTTCCAGCATTCCCGGTGAACCGAAGTCGGTCGCGTGTGCCCATTGTCTTCCAAAATTTCAATTTCCTACGCCGGACGACGAGCTGGAACTCCGAGTTAACCTGTTCCGGTCCAAAATTGACGATTCCTGGGTCTTGCAAACAAACTTTTCTCATTATACCGCATCGCGATCTTTTCTTTATTAATCCGAACGGTGTAACTTCGTGGAACCGAACAGAAAGAGAGCGGAGTTTCCGATTTTTCTTACAATAAGTTTCAGAAAAGCGGACCCAGTCGGCGGAAAAGTTTAACAACGGTCGACTTCCGCTTCGAGGATCTCCCGGTCAGTTGTTGTTTTCGATAACTCTCGACCGATACTTTGCACCGACCACCACCTCGAATGCGTTTTTAGCTCTGATCGAAATTTTCTGCGGAAGACAATGAGATTTCTGATTCGCTACTTTTCGAAGACCACGTGAAAGTCGTATAAGCGATTTCATAGCCTCACATTGGACATTAGACGATTTAAAAAGAGTTAAAATTTGGACATTTGTTTTATTGAAATTGAGATTTTTAAGGATTTGCGTTTCAAAAAAGAAATACAAATCTTTTTACGTGTATCTAAGAGACTTATATTTACAATTCCTATTAAAATAGCAATTATTGCCTTCAAAATAAACGGTTCACATGTCGGAGCTGCGAATATTTTAGGTTCCAAAGTTTAGCGTCCCCAAACGAATCGGAGCGTTCACGCGGCAGGCTGTTCAATAACCACGGAGCCCTCGTCACGTGGAGCTAATATTCTTCAGCCGCGGGGGTGGATCAAAGGTTCCGCGTGTGCTCGACACCTCTCCCGGCCCCCCTCCCGACCCCGAGGACTCGAAAAAGAATCAACGAGCTCGCAGTTACAAGATTACGAAAGTTCGAGCTCATTCACGGCCGCGGGGCGTAGTCTCGCGTGTTTCTCGTAAACGGCGGAGATATTGCTCGAAAGGCTCGGCTGGCACCATAAACGTAGACTCCCGAGCCGGATACCGTCGAGTGCAGTCGGTAATGCGCGAACGTGTGTCAGGATATATTCGTGTTCCGTTCCCCAGTCGCGCGTATAACGCGGAACGGCCGCTGAAAACGGGAATGGGACGAGGAAGGGGTTGCCGCCCGACCGGAGTAAAATAGAAATCATAGAAACGTTATCACGGCAGTTCCCGAACGAACGATGAAATACCGCTTCCTGTTCGTTATATGGCTGTACAGTTTCGTATCGCTGCCGCAGTTTCGCCATTTCGACACGTGTTCGCGACGCGTGAAAGGAGCCGCGCTTGCACAGGTTG
Source organism: Augochlorella aurata (assembly GCA_028455555.1). Lineage (NCBI taxonomy): Eukaryota > Metazoa > Arthropoda > Insecta > Hymenoptera > Halictidae > Augochlorella > Augochlorella aurata. The sequence goes on from CM052149.1 coordinate 4,935,963, forward strand.
CCTCTGAATGCGAGAAGTTTGTAAGTGTTCCCGCTCTCACCTTTCGGAGCCGGTGGAGTCGCGAAATTTCGCGCGGAGGGTCCTCAAAGATCACCCGTTCCACCAAATCGTGATGCTGGATTTTTCCAGGAGGATTTTCCGGGAGTAATAAGCGCGTTGAATGCTGAAAATCAATCCCAGACATTCCCACGAAATCAAAGCGATTCGATTCGTGGATCTGAAACTAGAAAGTTAAAATTTATGGCTGGTATTTTAACACTTCTGCACCCTGAACATTGCAGTTAAATTCAATTTAATCACATAGGGTAATGGATTCAATTGATTTTAATTTCGGACATAATTAACCCTTACCACTTCAACGGATACTAATATTGTCAAGCTTATGCTAGCGTTCTATAAAATTCTTGAAATAATAAGGATTTATTTTATATTTACCACATAACACAATAACGCTTTTTAATTGAAAAATGAACAAAATAAAAGAATACGAGTATAGAAAAGTAAACCAAATGACACAGAAGACTGACTGAGTACACTTGTCGCAGACAGAGTCGAGAAAAAAAATAAAGCTTGGCGCGGCGACTATCGCGGAAGCCTTGACGAATCAATCTCATTGACCTGGCGAGAAAACGATCGACGATGGATCGGTCCTCTGGAACTTGTAGTTCTTCGTGTAGCAGCGAAATTCCAGCAGGAAAACCGGAGCGTGCGATCCGGTCAACAAGTCCCGGGACGCATCAGCCGACTCGGCGCGACCCGACGCGGCGAAGTGACACGCGGCGTCGCTCACTCATTGTACCGTAATAAGCTGACGGATTACGACGAGGTTTCCTTGGCACAGTACCGGTGCCAGCTCTCTCGATCCCATTAATTTCGCTTCGCATTAACTCCTTCGGATAATGGTCGATCCGTGCCTATCGAGATGGGTGATTCATTTTTGAGATAACGACCGGCGACGTGCCGCGATAGATGATCGCTGGTTACGCTAGGGATACTCGCTGACTTCATCAGCGGAGAGGACTTTCAATGAGCTTTCGAACAATGGTCAATTTATTTGTCGAGATATTACAGATGATTGTTGCCTCTTTTGCTACGCCGAGTCTCGTGACGAAATATAGATGCAGGAGACCGAGGCGAAGTCAGCTCAGAAAAAATAGGAGGAGAATATAAAACGTTTTCTTTGAGAATATCTTTCTCATAGAATTATTTTCATAGTGGCAATAACTTTAATATAGAAAATCTAGTGTTAAAATAGTGTTAAAATAGCATATAAAGAGAGAAGGTAATTAGGTCTCACTATGGAGCAATGAGAGTTTGCAACAGAAACAGAATATGAAATTAGAAATTAAAGATTTCAATTAATTCTACTGAACAAGGCTGACTACGTCACAGTACATAGCCCCTACTCCGTGGTCTTGTGGAAATGTGTTCACTCTGAGGTGGATGAGTCGTTACAGGACGATAGATGAGGAGAGTGATTGTATCACACTTGCGGTAGAGAATCAAGACTTTATTTTGTGCCGGTGAACCGCGTAGCCCGCGTGACCGTTCCGTACTGCCTCTCAGACAGGACTGCAGAGACAAAACGCTTACAAACTAGCCATTCGCTCGTAGACGCATCCTCACGAACAAAGATCCTTTATTCATTCACGCAGCTCATTTTCACCCTAAGCTAAACCTAAACATTCACTCGACGCTATCGTTAGGCACGCAACATAAACCATACGCTCGACGCTATCGCGCATCCGGACCCATGCATACAGATTATTTCTTAACATAAACATTTGGCGGGGACGTGGCGTCAGCCTGTCGCCGCTACAATTCATTTGATTGACAGTCGCCGATTTTGTAGATTTTAACTGAACATACCCCTCGAAACGAACGTAGTCTGCGAACAAGGATTCAACTCTTTGGAAGCTGTGTAAGTCATCTTGACTCACCTAAAAATCTCCGAACCCTTCTTCTACTTTGGGGACACTTGAAACGTCCCAGATCTCGGCAAGCGGTAATCGATCAAAACCGGAGCAGCTATTATTTAATAAAGTCTGCCACCACCCTGGAAACGTTTTTCGCAGCCGCCTCTGAAAGGATCCAAAAGGCACCGACATAATAAAGCGATGCAGGACGCATTAATCTTTCAAACCCAGCGAGAAATGCGACGAATTGACGCAGGGCACGGTGACGGAGCAGCTTGGTCGGTAAACGTCAAACAAATGTACGCTTTCCCAATTACGTGACCCGGGCCGCGCGCAAAGGTCATCAACCGAGTATCAACAAAAGTGCGAAAGGACGCGGGGGAGTGTAAGGTGCGCCGTAGCCGAATCCGGGGTGTTAAATAATACCGACGGTAAAAACCGTGGCCCTAATCCTGTTTGAAAAGGAGCGCGGAGCATCAGCGGCAGCGTCGACGACGAGCAAATTAGAGTACGGGCCTGGCAAAGAGCCTGTTACGACTGAAATCGCACACCGCGGCGAGCGCGTAATGTGACGTAAATTGATGGTTTCTATATCTCGGCGGTAAAGGGTCGTGCTCGATCTTTACGCGTCCGGCGCACACTCTTTCCCGGCTCGTTCTCGCGAGTATCTCCACCTTAATTATCGCACCCGTTGCCGACGTTACCGTCGAGCTGCTCGCGTTTCACTTTCGAGCGAGCCCGACCAGCAGTTTTCTTTTGTTTCCGCTCGCTCCTGCGCCGTCGCCGTCTTCGGATCCTGAACGGCTGGATGAAAACGGATTGCCTTTCGTCGGACTCCACTCTCGCTTACTAAACTGATATTAATGGACCGTAAACGGTAGCGCATCGCGGACCTGGGCCAGCCTTCTTCGCCTCTCTCGCCGAGCACCGGCTGTTTTCAGAGTGGACGCTCGAATTTCAAAGGAAGATCGATCGTTACTCACCCCGGATTCCTCCAATCTGTATTACTCAAGCAACTCGGAGGAGTCCTAAGCACTGGCTCCTCGTCGGGGGCAAGTTTGAACGGTGGAATTGAGGAAGAAATATAATCCTCTCGGAACTCTGCGCGTTTTTGGCAGATCAAGAAAAAGCGATCCTACTATTAGGGAAAAGAAGATTTTGAGAGAACACATTACAATTCTCAAGGTCTTGTACAGGGTGTATACAAATCATACGTCACATAAAATGAACCGCAAAATTGACCTTGGAAATCAAGATAAAACGTCTTTTTCTCTTTTTTATTGCAACGTATAGTATTTATCGAGAGATCCAAGAGTTTGAAAGGAGCCATGGGTCTCGAGATAACCCTTCACAAAAAGCAATGTTAAAAACGATATATATTGATTTATTGGTATATATTCATTTTCAATTTTGCGATCCATTTTTTTAGCAGTTCTCCACCGATTCAGAGGCGCGGTATCACGCTGTGGTAGCCGCGACATATAATTTTTATACGCTCTGTACTATACAAGATTGATGAATTCATCAGTGGATACTGCCAATTGGAAACATTCTAATCTCGTGTTAATCTTTCGAAGAGAAGTTTCAAATTTTTACATTTTCCATGTGGAAACCTTTCCATCCGGGTTCTGCGCCTCTTTTGAATTTCAAATGTACGGACACGCGAAGTACGTAATATTCCGAAACTGACAAGTGAATATTTTACAAACAGGAGCATTTCAATCGAAATTCCAGACAGCCCGTCTGACGTGCCAATAATTGAAAACCAGAGAAATCTGGTAAATTCGTGGAACTTGGAAAAAGGCGAGTTTCTAGCGAAATTCAATATTTGCGTAGCTTTATACGAAATAATACAGGGCAATTTTAACGAAATTCCCACTTTATCAGCCATCAACAGCTGGACGGGTTTTTTCGTGAACCAAGAGTTGCATATACGATATATAATACAATATATAACGATATACATAAGCATTTGGACATTGGATGAAACACGTGTAAAATTTTCATAACGTTATTTCCTTGCTATATGTTCATGTACGATGGACATTTCTGAATTGTATTAAAGTATTGATAATATATAATGTGTTGTAGATTGAACAATTTCGTAATAAATAAATGGAAGTTGTGTTCATATACGTGCCCCCTCTTTGAACAATAACTTCTTGAGCAATAACTATCTTCCTGCAATTTCCTCCACCTATCTTGTTCTGAGAAGAACTCATTATAACTATTGAAAACGTTGTATAATTCAACAAAAAGGTCCAAATATTAACAAATATCATTTTAAAAGCACTCGTAGCGAACAAACTTAAGCGTCCCTACAAAATCAATTTGACATCGATATTAATTAATGTTTTATTCTGTTAACAAATGTATATGTTAAAAATTTGTTGATGTTTGTAAGAATTATAGCCGTCTGATTAAGATAAAATCTTGAATCTTCGTAATTGTTGAGTATTGAGCTAATAATGTAACCCACATTTTTACAGTATCGTGCAAGTGTCCAAATACTTATGCACGACAGTGCATATTGTCTCTATTTAATCTTCTCTAGCACTATTTTCTGCAACGAATGCATACGACTGTACTGATAAAATTGTAGGAAATAAGTCTCGGTAGTGCCAAGCGTGAAACAAACCCGCATTCGGTGGAACGGAACCTCCATCACCGAAGGTCCCAATTCCCATCAGAAAACATCCCGTGGCGACGCAAAACAGTCCTTTCGTCTCTTCTTCCAGGCGGTCGGAAACGCAAGCATCGCGGGCGCGCTGAACAAAGAGAAATCCGGAATTTTAGCACCGCTGCGAGTCGGACCGGGCGTTTACACGTCTCGTTGTCCGCCGAGGCCGAGAGTCCATCCGGGCGGTCTATGTATCCGGTAAACGCGCTATCCATAAAAGTCAATGGCCGGGCGTTCTTCGCGCGCTGTTGTCCCTGGCAAATGCCAGATAAATGGCTCTCGGGGGGTTCTGCGACACCAACTAATACCCGCCCCGCGCGCTTATTCTCTGGCCCGCACCGAACCTTCTCGTCTGCTCGCATAGTGGTCTGAAGAATCGGCGATCCGTGGCCAGAAGTCAAATTTGCAACTTTGATTCTTCAGACATTTCCGATGATCTGACGGAGACATGTATCCAACAAAAGTCAGTCGGTGCTTACTTTTCTACAAATTAGGATAGAAAGACTTGCAGGGAGAAGTGTCTTTTTCATAGGAAGTGCTGGCCACCTCGATTTTTTAAATACGAGCTGCTTGAATAAAAACTTTTGCGTGTAGGTGTTATATTTTAAGGTTGTTGCATCACTTTACAAAAATGGATATAATTTATAATATATCAGCCAGATATATTAAAATTATATATTAAAGTAATAGTTTACTGCAGACAATCGAGGAAATAACTATATTTAGTCATCAGGATGATGACGCTTAGGCTGCGAATTTTATGCATTCTTGGAAACATAGAATATTGAAAGAATGAAAAGAAACTGAAAATGTTGATACGTCAATTACAATTTATTAAAATTATTTAAGAGAGGAACATGATTGCACGTGTCTTGCAATTGATACTGGCAATTTTTAATTTACATAATGTTCTGCAGTCTAGTAATGTATTATTACATATTTTTGATTCGGTAACATCCTAGCTGATGTCGAGGCGAATTCAATGACCTATTGTATTATAATCTTAAACCCTGAAACAACGCTAGAATCATTTTGTCCACGGATCGCTGGTTCGCCAGACCACAGCGCGCCAGCTCGTCCATGGTGTTTGGTCGGGTTCGATATCAATGTAGGAAACTGGACTTCGGGGACTGATGGGACTGGAAAGGTTACGCCTTCTCGGGGGTGTCGGTCGCTAATATCAAAGGCGGATGACTTATGGCTGGTGTCGCGTCGACCCGCGTCCATGGAGCTCCTCGTTGAGAGGACATGGGGTGCACGGCGTGCACAGAGCCGCAACCCCTGCCACTGGGACCTCTAAACACAGACCGGGGACGCAACGACCCGAAGTGTCCTGCGACTTGCATGCGAATGGAAACACGCACAATGGAAATGTAATTTCATTCCCCGCGACGACGACTCGCTCGCCGGACATATTGAATTCTTCTCGGGCAGACCATCGGGCAGCAGCTTGCTCAGATCGTTGCGCCCTTCGTCGTATCCTTCGTTCCAGGATTTTGCTTAAATTCTCAAAACATTTTACTATCGAAGTTTACCGACGCTGATTGCGTCAGCCTACACCGATTTTATGTCTCGATGGTAAACGATGCTAATTCTGGAGATTCAACTTTAATTATTTTGTTCTGATGGAAGTGATTCTTGTGCAGAATAATTCTACAGATTTGCTCAAATACAACGGTGCATGTTTTTGTAAGTTTATAAATATTTGGAAGGGTTGCAACAATATTTAACACCAAACGCGAAACCTTGAGAGAGTCTAAAAGCTACTGATACGTGTCGTTGCCTTGTAAAAATTACGCTAGGTTCACGGAACTGGTCAAAATAAAACGAGTTACTAATTTTTTAATTTGCAAGTATTGAATAAAGAAATATATACAACAATTTCCAATGTAAGCAGCTTCATGACAGTTAGAAAATAAAATTGTGAAACTGTTCGTTTGATCAGCGGTGGTAGGTTTCGTGTTGAAGAGAGGGAGAGAGAGAGAGAGAATGCACATGGGACATCTCTTGAAATGTAATTCTATTATTCGATGGGGAGAATACACACTTTCATGGTTTTTGAAACGCAGAAAAGTAGTAGTAGCTCGTTATCTTTTTCATTCGATGAAAGTGGGTTAATTAATCCCTTCGAACATTTTAAGGGTTACTGCCTCCCTAACATCGAGAGTTAGTTTGTCGAGAACTTCGAAATGATCTGTCTAATTGTCCTCTGCGGTGTTTTCCGTGACTTTTATCGGTCAGAGCGAAACCAGAAATTCCAGTGATCGCATTTCGAATGCAGCCCGAGTCTTTGTTGTTCGTTCGCAATAGCAATAGCTAAAACCGGATATCTGCTTTTCTTGTATAATTTTCTGTTTAAATTTCCGTCGCTTAATTGCGGTGCGTAATAACTACCCCGCGAATTCTACGTGTTCACGACACAAATGAGACGAACTGAAAACGATGCAGAGATTAAAAGAATTTAGAGTACCGACGTGCGACTGGATTTCTAATTATCGGACTGCGGATCTTCGTGTGAAATAAAAATGATTTTTATCGATTGCAAGAAACGCGAAACAACTAGAAATTTCTTTCTCGTTTAAATAACTGCACCGAGTTGAAAATAATACGTAGACGTTCTTAAATTCTTTAAAAGTATAAAATCCGCAGTTTACTAATTATTATATAAATAACTGCGTTTCTTTTTGCGGATCAGATTCTGAAATTCGCGATCACAAAAATACGTTTTCGATATTTGGGTCGCGAAACGATCGTGCGTATCGCGGAACCCAAGGGTTCACCCTTCATGTCCGTATCTGACAGAATGGGGACGTTTCTGCGTGGAATGCAAACTGGTCTCCCGAGGTTTCCGTAGATCGCGTGGCATTCGGCAAGATCCACTTCTGGTACGTTTCAACCGGTCATAAATCGTCGCAATGGCCTCGGTTGAGTTTCCTACCGAGCGTTTGTCACGTTGGTTTGTCCCTTTTTTTCTCTTGGACACCTCACCCGGGAAAGTTGGTTGCGATAGCTTCCTTCCCCTTCGGTGTAATTCTGGGAATGGTGTAGCGGTCGCCGGAACAGCAGTTTCTTCTCTTGAAACACTTTTAGACTTCAGAGTCGCGTGCTTCGGTCTTTCCTGGCTCTCCGAGAACGCTTTACTGTCCTTGGGCCAGCAGTTATTACGTTTTACCTGCAGCTGGTAGCAATCAAAATATCTGTTCGCTTTACGAAACTGGTTTCCCTGCGTGTACGCGCGTTCAACATCGACCCCCGTACATCTCTTACACTGAAAGTTCATTCGATTTTTGTCTCCAGATATTGTGAAACGTTCGATGTTTTCCTACGTTGCATTATACATGCATATGTTAACTTAAAACGCAAAGAGAAATTCTGCGACATATGATCGCATTTTAAATAATAGTTCGCGGGTTGACTCGATCTTATATATTCCATAAATTGCAACTAAACTGCGGATTGCACGTATTTATGACAGAAACGAGTAGATCAAATGCGAAATAACAGAAACATTTAAAGAATTTAAAAATATTATTGTGCTACCGTCGGTGCATTAAAATGATTAAGAAAATAAATAAATTAAACGCTGTCTGTATTTATTACAATAAAGCACGCACAGATAACAATGAATAAGGAAACGTGTCGTCGCCATAAGGCGCCGAGCGTTTACTTTCGAGTGCGGGGGTGTGGTTGAAAGGCCATCGATGGAATAATAGCTAGATCCGACAGGACAAATACATAGGCAGTACCGCAATCGGTTAAAGCTAAGGAACCACCCCGGCCGTGTACCATTGTCCTTCGAGCATCTTATCGCCATAAACGCGTCTTTGTCCCGCGACCGAGAAGCCCTGCGTTTGATAACTGGTTTGTCCGGAGGGGGTAACTCGCAGCAGCGGCGACTTTGCAGGGAATTTCTAGGGAGCACTTGAGGGTGTCGTAGATCGCGTGGTATTCACCGGCCGGGAAGCTATTCTTCCATTGGCAGTCGGCCGGCGCAGCAACGACTTCTTGTCGCCGCTAAATTACTCGGATTCCAAGCTAGTAGGCGCGGGTTTGCACGCTAGACGACTTCAAGGTACCAGCCTCGTTTTCAGAAGGCCTGTGGCTCTCCGCGAGGGATGCTTTGTGCTGTTCCTTAATAGCCGTGTAGCCCGTTTGATAGCTCGTTTGATCAATTAATATCATGGAGATACTCAGTTGGAACCGGGAATCGGTGTGTGACGATGTTTGAATGAGACCTGCTTTGGCAGCTCTCGGATTTATACGGTCCTGCTGGAAATTCATAGGTGAACCATCAGACAACGAATCGAAAGGATCTAAGAAAATTGCTGCATTGTTTTTTAAAATTATTGAGACGATTGAAACAGAAGGTTCATTTTTATTTGTTTTCCAATCTTTGCCTTCAGAGTTTAATCAGCCTAAGTCTCTGATTCAACACATTTTAAAACAGTAAACAAATTAAGAGAATTTAGCGACATCTCTTTGTTATTTACAATTTACTAAAATTGTTACGAAAAGCAAACAATTTCTACCTGGCTATTGTTTGCTGCAATTCGCAAAGAACATTTTTATTTTGTAAAAGACCAAGATAACTTTCTCACAGTTTTTGAAATCTTAACCGTGGAGCCTATAAAAATGTATAAATATTAAAGAATAAATAATACGTCACACTGACTCATTTCCGAGTATTGCAAAAGTGACCCCTGTTGGGTGGAAAGTACAAGGCAAAGGCTGCTCTGTAACGACTTAGGTAATCGTTTACACGGTACAGGGGGATGAACCAAGAACCTTGTTTATGGTTGTTTGACCATGTTCCATCGGGAAGAGTGTAAATGATTGTCGCGACTCCTGGTTACCTGCTTCGGCAACAGGGTCGTCTGTCGGCCGGCAGGAAATATCTTCGGTGTTTGTCAAGGTCTCGAAACGGCGAACAACAGCGGCAATATGGCCTCCAGCCCTCCCTGGACCGCGTTGTCGCAGACAGAGCCGCCGTGTACTTTATTGACCCCATCGGAGAAAGTCGAACCCCTCGGTCTACCGGCATAACTGGCCGCCCTAATGGCTCTTGATTGAAATCTTGCTGATTCTTGACCTTCCTGCACTGCGGACCGTTTTATTGATTCGTCATATTTTGTCGGGAGCTCGTCCTCATTTATTCTGAACATTAGAGACCCTTGGTGACCCTCTGGAACCCCTCGATTGGATTCGAACGAATAAAAAATGAAATAAATTCAAAGTTACCGAAGAAAGGACATCTTCTTTTGTAATCAGATTATAGATCTTAAAAAACAGGAATTACAGAATATTTGACATCCTTTCTTATCGTAACTTTTGCAAATTAAACAGTACTTGTTACACTGTATCTAAATAATTTGATACATTATTATTACTGTCGGTATATAAAGTATTAAATGGCAGAAGCTATAAAATCTTTCGACACATTTTCTATTTCATGAATGCATAACATTCTCAATCTAGTTATAATTCATCCCTTAATGACTACCTCCATTATATGAAGTATAACAATACACACGGCTATCTTTTCCTTTCGCTGAAATATCTCAAGTGGTAAGTATAAAAGAGAATGATAAAATCAAGGGCTCTTATCCCCAAATTGTTGAGTAGTTATCTGAAACTTGGCGGAGTGATATTTCAAGTGAGAAACATCGTTCAGAAACGAACAACGAGAGCTACCGCTCGCTCGTGCATATCTTGACGGACTTTTTAATTAAAACACAAGTTCTCCGAACTTTCCTCATCGAGAACAGGATCGAATGGTCGACAGTGAAACCGACAGGATTTATCCAGTGTCGATCCAGCGACGACGACTGAAAATCCGTTTGGTCCGTATCGCGGCTCGCCTTGAAAACTCGGGAAATTCGCTGGCGGTCCGACAAAGGGGTAGCTCAGGCCCGAAGGTGTGTTCAGGGTTACGCCGTTAAAATTGAACTTTGCCGACCCTTTCGAACAGCCGTAGTAACTATCGGAAATTGAACACGCGCGTTGTCGATCGTGGGTGGCGCACACCCACGCGCCAGAAGATGACGGAACGACCCCGCTGGAAGCACAGCCCTTGGTCTCACTGCTATCTCGCCAGCAGCGACCGGAAACGTAATTCCGCCGCGTCCAGTCGCGTGTTCGCGACCGATCGCCATCGTCGCCGAAAAATCAATAAATGCTTTAAATCGCCACGATTAAAATCTTAACCTCCTCTGTCCGAACAACCCCTGTCGATTATGCCTCGTGCGTGGCGATAGTCCCGGAATTGCTTTCCTGGCCAGTGGAAATGAACCCTTAATGAAATTTATCGTGCGAGCGTCATTTAACTGATCCGTGAACTGCGGATTCTGTGCAGCCATGATGAAAGATTAAGTGATGAAAGGGTTCAATGATTTGATGCCTCTGTTTCCTATGAACGATACGGATGGTTTGCTTTTACACGAAAATTTTCATTTCTCCGATTTAAAAGTATTATGCTTCGAGGTTTTAGGTAATTATCTCTTGTTGAAAAATAATTCTTTTAACCCTTAACGAGAAAATTGTATGGGAAATTTTGTAGCATTGTCCATTTATAAATGATTTGTATAAACTTGTGACTGCATTGTTACAGATAACATAATGCACACGAAATTACAGAATTTTCTGTATATTTATATTTATAATAATTGTTACATGTATATTTATAAAAGTTTCTGGCCATTAATAGCAGCATAATGGTAATAGTCTAAAGGAATTCGATGGAATACATAGGATTTGCTGAATTATTTTACACTGCAAAATTCATTTTTCTGACGTTGCAAAACTTTATTTATCCAGAAAGTAGGGCGGAAGTATATTTCGAAAGCTTTTTTTAATAAAATACACAAACTGGAATACTGTTCCAAATAGTAGAAAGGAAATATTTATTGCAGTCCGATTGTACCGAGTTTAAGATAAAAAGGGCATTAATGTTGAAACGTGTACAGGTTCCCGAGATTTCGCGGTGAAATTGCTTCGGTAAATCTTTTGTTCGATCGAACCGGCTTAATGGAACAGAACGAGAAACGGTAACCAAACGCGAAAAAATGGTCTCTTTGGAATAATTTCGCGGTGGATTACTGTCACCAATTGCCGAACTGCGTCATTCGGTCCCGTAGCTTCACGCGCACAATAATGAGTTGTTTATTGCCGAAACAACGAAAGCATTTTTATTTGCAATTCGCCGGTAATTCGACTTTCCCCGTTAATACGGTTTTCGGATCCGATTTTCGAAATCACAACCGCTTTTAAGGGCGATCGTGTACGATTTAATGCGTTCCGCGATCGGTCATCGGTGTAATTCAGAGTAATGGCCAATCGACGTGCTTCATTTGACTAACAGATTGCCTATGTCAGTCTTGCGCGACTTTTGCGCGGTACAATGCAACGTGAAACTCCTGTCGGAGGGACCCGTGCCATCGAATTAGGGCCACCGAAAATTTGCAACTTTTTCGATACTTTTAGAGTCGAGTACTCTGCATCGTTTGACGTAAAATCCAGGTGTTCCTAGCAATTTCTCTATGCCTTTTTCTCAACTTTAACTTTGTCCTCCAGTGATCCTCCAGTGATGAATGGCAATAAAATATAAACTAAATATTATACATACAGCTAGGGTAATAGAGCCGGTTACTGTGGGGTGACCAATTGCCTCTTGCTTGTTTTCGAGCATAATTAACTTTATTAAGTTTATTTTTTAATAAAAAAATGTAGTGCGTCTTATTCGATAGATATGAAGTCAATTTTACACCCGAAAAGAAGCGAAAAGCAAAGCAATTAATTTCTCCTAAAAATATAGAAATCAAAGACAGCGTTCAATTTATAGCATGAGATTGCAATTAGAAACCTGAATTTTTACGGGTGACCGTAATTCGACGTCACGGGGCTGCAGTGAAGCGTAAAGTGCAGCTACAAATTGTACCGTCACGACGACTCGCGGTTTTTTCTTCGTTTTCGTAAGTGGAATGCGAAACGATAATTGAAGGATGTATCCGGGAACTTGTCAGCGTTGAACTAAGTGCTGCTAGGAATTCTTGGCAAGAAGTTCCCCGTGTCAGTAATTATTGCACCGTGGAATAATTACGGAGCCGGTTTCCATCTTCGCGCGGATCGACGCCAGTGGAAATAATAGCGGCGTTTTCACCGCATTGGCCGACAGTAGCTCCGCGGTTCGGTAATTCCGATTCCGGCTACACGCCGCGCGTTGCAATTCGCCGTTGCCGTGCTCGTTCTAACGTCGCGCGACCGCTCGCGTAAAATTCGGGCTGCTTTGGTATTCGGCGTGTTGTTTCTCCGCTTGGCACATCGGCCCGCTCGTAGATTTTGTCCGAACGACGCCGCGCCGAATCTTGTCACTCGTATTTTTGTCCCGGGCCGCGGAGCGAATTTCAATTTTCCTCGGAAGTGCACCCGCGACCCTGGTTCCGCACAGTCGCAGATCTTTATGCGAGGAACGAAATCGAAATTTACAGTCCACAGGAAAGTCATACATTATCCGCGCATGACGAAAATTCGACTGCTCTTCATAAAGGAAAGATTCGTCCCCGATACGATCCAGGGGAAACGTTCCGATTTGGTAAAAATTGTTTGCTTCGATTTTACATCTTCTTTATTTCAGTAATAATTCTTTTCTCGCTTCATTGTTTTATGCCTCCATGTTGTATTCACGTTGCTTATGATAAGATAACTATTAAATTTATATTGATTTATATTTTTGTTGGTGTTCAGGATTTTAGAATCACTAGATTCACTCAGCGGTCCGTAAAAATGTTCTCAACATTTTGCAGTCGTATTAAATTAATTAATTTTCGTTGAGCGAACAGTAATACATAATATGCAAAAGTAAGAAGGAGGAACGAAATTGATTAATTCTTTTTTAAGATTTAGATGTATGTAACACAATAACATGTTTCAATTTTATATAAAATTGTATATTCAATTAATATAAAATTATATAAAAATGAAAATAAATGAATAAATAACTTTGGTAGCTAAGATTAGACATACAACCACAAATGGTTAAAGCAATTAATGTATTTTTAAGTATGTTTATCGATTGGAATGTTAGTACATATCGAACTAGATCGAATATTGTAGTCAGTAACGTAATTAACAATACAGATGCTAATGCATTTATGGCATTCCAAAACAATTCTATCTGCGACAGAAATGAACAACAATTTCGTTTCACTTGGACTACCCCGTATCTCAACCCATATAATCGGCGAGTTGATCGATTTCAAGAGTTTCCCTCCACTTTTATTTTGACCTCAATATTTCTTCGAAGTCCTCGGAGCTTCTCTTTGTAGAATGACCTTGTCCGTCAGCCTATTGCGTCCAATTTGCAAACCGAATAACTCGATCTACTCATACGACTTTCATCTTACATTCAAATTCGGAAAAGCCCGCGGCTGAAGCAAAATACTGTCTACGCTTCAATTATCGAGCTTCAATATAGTCGCTTCCACCAACATGAAACGTGATTTTATGCAAAGAAAACGGTCCGCACCTTCTAAACACGTGACTCCTCGGTTTCGACTCCGATCCAGCGATAGCCGCAAAATTTCAGCCGGCCGGCAATCGGAAGGATTCGGATTCCGCGCAGCGACGGGTGGCCGATAGCGCAGACACATTAAAGCTGAAAATGCTTGGTAGCTGTCAACCAATCGCTGGAGCGTGTATAGTTTACGCGGCAGGCAGGCGATGCGAGAGCAGGGGTGCACGCAGGGCGGAGAGGGAAGGTAGGGGGCAAATGCGGGGGCGACGCAGCCGAAGTGCGATCGCATACGTTACGTACGTCAAAGGAAACGGGACACTTGGCGCGTCATCGGCACGGCCGCCGCGGCATTACCGGCTTCCCGACAAAATTATGATCCCGTTCGGTTTGCATTGGCGGCCGGCCGTGATTGCATAACAATGAGGAGGATTCCGGGAATTGCTTTTACGTGTCTGGAATTACTCAGAGGGTCACAATAGTCCGCGGAGCTGCATACCTGCAGCCGGTCGCTCGCTCTGCCGCTCTCTCGGCCGCTCGGCCGCTCCGTGCCGGGTGAAAGGGTGCGCGCAGGGAGCAGCCTCTGCACGAGGGGTGGAACCGTGAGAGGACCAGGCCGGACAGGGGCGTACGGAGGGTGCGGAGGAGGGTGTCCGGGGGGCGAGCAGGAGGAGGAGGAGTGCACGGGAGTTACGATTCCCGTGTCCGTGCGCGCGTTCCACGTGCATGTAGTGGGAGAGCAGCGCGGGGTGGGCATTATGCGTCATTGGGTAATCTGGCGAACGATTCAATTGAAGCGGCCGGCATGTCGAGCATGTGGACATAATGGAGCATCCGTCTCTGTACGATAAGCGCGTATCGAGCGTTGCGTCGGGACCCTCGAGGCTTCAGCATCGCCTGCCGAGAGACCGTGGAGCTCCACGTATCGCGAAACCGATGATTTCGAGCCCCTTGCCCGGAGCACTTGCTCCGATCATCGACCTAACCGACGCCAGGCCGCCCACCCGTTATCCTTTGAGCTCGTTCATGAAGCCAAATAGCTATCGGGGTTACTTACATGAGTTACCGGAATTCGCGCTGCTTAGCTCCTCTCCTCTCCCCTCTGCGCCGCGCCGCGCCTCACCACGGCGCGCACCAGCTTGAAATTTCACCGGCGAATCTGATAGAGGCGACTCTCTCTCTAATCGTGTAACCCGGCAAGAAGTTTCCGTTTATACTTTGCTGATTACGGCCGCGACACGGTTTGCCGATTTTATCGAACAACCTACTCGATTAACCCGAGCTATGCGTTCCGTTGGTGGTACCTGGCTGCACGCTCGGCACGCCGTTATAACGAATACGGAAGTTACCTGTTAGATACCGATGGAATGTTGTAGACTCGAACGTTGGCGGAATTTTTCAATCCCTTTACTTGTGTGCGATGTAATTGAACAGCGTTTTATTTTAGAGTCAGAGCTAATACTTTCGCGCTCGTCGCTTTTACACGCTCATGACGTTTGCGAAACTCTGCCCGGCTGGCTTGCGAAAGGACAACATCTGTAATCCTCGCTTCTGTTTAGCTGCGACATGGTAGTCTACTTAAGCAAGAATCGAACGGACTTTCAAGGAACTCTTTGAATATTTCGATCAATGACTATAATGGCATCCTCCAATTTTTTGGCTAGTCCAATTACTTCACTAAGATTTTCTGACTTTGGAAATTCGCATCGCGTATAAAAAAATATCGTGTAAATAGTACTATAATAACACTATTATAAATAAATAATATTAAATAGTTATAAAAAGTGTAAATAGTATAAGTATAATATAAGTACAAGTATAAATGGTTAAATAGTTATAAGTAGTATATAATAATACAAATAGCATATAATAATACTATTTATTTATAATAGTATTATTATATGCCTTTTATATTATTATATACTATTTAAATTATTAGAAATATACATCTAGGAAGGGAGATGATTATACAGATCGCCATTTGTAAACAAAGCCGGCGGTGTAACGCACAAGTGAAATGTTTTTCAATTAAAACGCATACAAAAAAGAAGGATTGAAAAATTCCGCGAATAATACTATTGTTACTTACCGCGTAATCGGAGGGGCAGGTATACAGTAACGAATAAAACCGGGGAACGTTCCGTCGGTATAAATTATCGAGTCTTTCGACCAGTATCGAATCAATCGATGCGAGTAGAGCGATACAGCTGCGAAGAGCCGGCCGTCTGCTCCCCTCTCCAAAGACGTCCGCCAATTTTAAAGCCTCTCGAGGCATCTCGAGAACTCTCAAGCCGCTACTTCAACTTCCAAAAACTTTGTAGTGGCTAAATATCCAGGAGTCGGACGCCGATGTATCCGACATCGGGGGATGATAAAAACGTTGGGGGATCAAAGGAGAGAGCAACGGCAGAGGATCACGGTTTCCGGGCGTGCGCTCCCGTTCCGATCCGATCCGCTTCGCCTACGATCGTCGGCTTGCTCCCGCGGTTTAGCAAAGAGCGTCCGACGGGCTTCAGAATTTCAGCAGACGAACTCTCGAAGGTCGCGTCGCGCGTCGGAGCGATTACGGCCCGTTTAGGTACGTGTGCCGCCTGGTACGTGGGCGGCACTGTGTACTATGCGACGCGTTGGCAGCCGCGAGGCAGAGCAGCGCGCAAGACACGTAGCCGGGCCTCTCCTTCTCGGTTTAAAGGCAACTTTCCGCGGAGCGGCTGCCAGGTTCACACTCGGGCCACATTGTTTTGCCACGGGAAACTTGCGAGCTATTTAACGCCTTGCTTAAACTGCTCGGCTCCGCCGCAAGAACCCGAAACCCGCGACACACGCTCCCGCGGCCGCCGTTTTACAGCTCGCCTCCCCCTCCTTTGCCTCCCCTGGCCTCGTTCGCAAGGAAAACCCGCGTCCGACCGGCAAACTTCCTGATAACTTCGTCTAACATACTGCTCGCACCGTGAAAGGAAGCGGACCACCATCGGCTTCCAGTCTTTAGGATTATTCGATGCTCTGTTTATCAGTTTTTTCTATCGCAGAGGATCCTTCAATAACATGTACCAAATCTCAATTACTATTCTATCGTAATCGAGTTTAATTGAATTGTATTGTAATTATAAATCTTCTACTGTAATCGAAGGGACTTGGATGCTTTTCTGGAACGGCGACAGTCGACCGCGAAACGAAAGATAACCAACGCGCGTCTTTCGATGAATGTAACGTATCAGATTTATTTTATGGAGATCGTGTATACAATTAAACGGGAAAGTGAACCCGCGCATGCACCTGTACATTCGCCGATGATTTTTCGTTTATAAAGTATATTGAATCGTGGACGCCAATCGTGATCGCGTTTCTGGAACGAATCAAATGAAATCCGATAACATGGTTGACCTCAATGTGCCCTTAACATGTCAAAGTTAAAAAATTAATTGAAGTTTATAAATTAAAATGTATCATCCTGTTTATGAAGCTGTTCTCGCCGCAGCTGTATTGCGATTCGTAGAAATAGGTTAAAAATTAATGTCCGCAGTTCAACTATTTCCATCAGCAATTGTTTAAAGGATTTCAAAGCTGCTGCTGCCGTTTTCCTCAGCGCATATAATATCGATGCAGAATTTCCATTTCGGCCGAAATTAGGTTCACCTAGAAATCATATCAATTATACGTTTGATAATAGCTCCGCCATATGAAACGTCAGGAATGGTTCCGGCGGCGAGTGCATTTCAATTTCCATCCGTAGCCCCATTTTCCAACGTGTATCAACTTAATGAGAGTAACATCCCTGCGGTCCGCGCATTAGATGCATCATTGTCACGTGGCCCGGGCCGGCCTCACAATTAAACTTTTCCTTTTGAGCGCGGTAGGGCGGGATAATGACCGTATCCACGCCCAGGAACACGTAATTGCATCGCGATGACTGTGCCAGGGGGCACGGCTCCCAGCCATCGCTAACAATAAGCGGTGCCACTTTAGAATGCACAATCAGGAACATCGTTCTGCACCGTGCACTCCGCGCTCTGCACGATGCCCGCGAAAGAATCGGACTTCTGCCAAATCTATTTCCTCCCTTTCTCTAAAACAATCTACTCAACCCCCGCAGATATCCCACCATACATTCGCCCATTTTATTCCTTTCGATACCGTTAATCGTTTGCTTTTTCCACAGATTTTACGGCGCGACATTAGAAATGAAATAGAATCGAATTACGTAAAATTCTAATTTTAATTCGTAAACCGTTTCCAGTGTGTACTCGCTAGATTTCGGACGATCAGTTTTCGTTACCTGCCGTCTCCATCGAACTGTCTCGGCCCCGGTTGGCTCGGCTGATTTATGCGTCTCGCGGGCCACGCCCGAAATGCAAGGGCCGCATAATATTTATAATCGTACACAGTCGACTCTCCACACGCGTCCCGAGACAATGAGGCCGGGCCATAAAGGAAGTAAAAGCGCGGGAACGCTGCAATTGAAGTGAATACGCGACACATGAGATATGCGCGGATGCGCGAGACACCCCCGGAAATATATCGGCAACCACGGGAAAGATATTAATATAACGAACGTTTCCTGCGGTCGCGGTCTCATGCCGGAAGATCGTTTTAATTGCCGCCGCGTATAATCCAACGAATTATCCGTTAGGATGACCGTTTTCGAGACATTTGCGGAATCATGCTTTTGCCACCGTTCTGACCACTTGCCAGCAGATCGTCTTGCAATTGATCGTTCAACGATTTACTGGTTGGAACGTACATTGGAACACGGAATTCAAAATTGGAATTTGAAATTGCAATTGGAAATTGGAAATTGGAATTGGAAATATCCTGCGAAAATTAGGATGTTCATTGTAGGTCTGCGTAAAGTTGATTAGGATAGTCTGAAGGTTCAATTTTGACTAAATCTGTGACATGATGATACAATATGATAAAGACGATAAAGTCGAATACAAGATTATGATGACATTGGAAGAATTTGAAGATATTGTTACGTTATTTTCAACTTATTAACTTGTTAAAAGAGGAAAGATATTTCCATGTAATTTATATTTTTTATAAGCAATTTAGACAATTTTTATTTTGCATAAAGAACTGTACTCTAATGATAAATGAGAACTTGTAATTAGATGGCAGATCTTTACGTCAAACAGAAATTCTTTGAGTCAATTGTAACTGGAAGAAGCTCAATGAAGATATACTCTTCCTTAACAATATTTTTAACAGATGATACAATAATATGTTGACAAATAATATATTAATATTCTCAGATTGTTGCAGTCTTTATATATTTATACCGAATCTATTTTGTCGGAAACGCATAAAATGCATAGAAAGTTTCGTCAGCATACAGCGATCCGCTTGTTAATGTACGCATCCTATTAATTTTCAACCGATTGAATAAAACAGTTGGAGAAACCGGCGGACATTTTACGAAGAAATTCCATTCGATGATTGGGAAAATGGAACACGAGCGGCGTCCGCTCATTTGATCGAGCCGCAATTGGAATTTCGTTTACAAAGGGCGCAGCACGGGAGACCGCGAAAGCAAATTTCGCCGGGATTCAAGATAATGCGGATATGAAAGTGTGGAAAATGACGAAGAATCGTTTGCATTGACGGTTTCGGGGTCGGGAATGTCAGGATCGAAGGCACCCGACCGTTCGGCTCCGGCCGGTATCCCGTTTATGATCGCGATCAAAGTTGTTCCGTCGCGCGGCTATTCGTTTACGAAATAATTCCGCGCGAAATCCGAAATAATAATAATAACGCGGTGTCGCGGCGGCGGCGGCGGTGACGATGGAAAATAGTATTTAAGCAAAACAAGGTACGATCCGCCGTAATTGCCGGGAAACAACGTTTTTGCGGTTCCGTGATTTTCGGCGATTACAGTTTCGTCCCATCAGCGAAGAAAATTGAGGGATCGAGATTAACATTTATAACGTTACGTTCGGCGCTTTTTAATCTCCCGTTTCGTTCGCTCGCTCGTTCGCTCGGCCGTCCATTCGTTTGGCGAACCACAATTTCGTCGGTGTTTCACTTTTGCGTCTCGTTGTTTCGGGGCGAATTTTTTTTCCATCCCCTGTTTCCGTCTCCCTCCACCGCGCCGATCCGATCCCCGTCGGCTGTGCGCAGTGTGTATTTCTCTCTTTACAGTTTCACGGAGACCGGCTAGCTATACAAGCGGGCGATAATTAAAAATTTGATGGATCGCGCGATGGCTGTAAAAAGTAATTTCGAAGATGTAATCAAAATCCTGAATACGGGTCACTGCGGGCATAATCGAACGGGAAATGGCGGCTCCCGATCCCCCGTGCCGCATATAAAATTCTGTTGCGAAGGTAGCCGTGCTCTTTCAGGTAACACGATACATTTTTCGAGGAAATCGAACGAACCGCTAATTGTCAAGAATGTACAGGTTTAATGTAATGTGATTATTGAATTGTGAATAATGTGAAAATTCTATCGTACATCTTTATCGATTCGATGAAATGTTCATTTACAGGTCGTTTTACATATTTTGCACCACACCTCTGAAGAAACCTGTAACTATCAACATATAACGAAAAAAACTGTGTTCAGAGATACACGAACCTAACAGTAAAACGGCTAGCTAAGATATTTAAGCTGAAATGAGCGGTTTCTCACTTTTTATTTGATAATTATTAAAGTAATAAAGCTGTTTCCATTAAAAATTGTCGAATGTGTTTCTTTATTCAGTATTATAAAACTTCTTAGAAATTTGAATAAATTCTATCTTGTAATTCTTACGAAGCAATTTTTGTTAGTCGATTTTAGACCTCGGATTACTGTTAAATAGCGGTGATTTAAATAAATATTCAGCTGAAGTATTCATTCACCAGCCAGAACACCCTATATTGTGTACATTAAAATGGTTGAACGAAATAATACATTTTTGAAGGCTCTATCGACTGAGAACCATTAATTTCGCGCGGAAGGAGCGATCAAAGAGTCGATGAGTAATCACAGGCCAGGCAGAATAAAGGTGGCGTCGCTCGATTCCAGTCGGACGAGACGGTAAACGTGAATAATTTCAGTGTAAACGATCGACGGCGGACCGCGCGCGAGGCGTTTCCTTTCGTCGCACGCAATCTTACATTCCGCTTGAAAGCGAAGCGTTCTCACGACAAAAGCCGGCGTTCTCGGCGTCGCGAATCGTTTCCTGGCGACGAAACGGAACGAAACGAGACGAAACGAGACGAGGGAACGTTACCGTTATTGCCACTGTCAGATCGCGCGGTAGAAAAGATCAATGACTCGGCCCGGGATTGTCGAAGGCATGTGGCAGGATAATTACCGAAAACCAGACATCGTGACGCTGCAAGCGAGACCGAGACCGAGACCGGGTACGCACCCTCCGCGTGTCCTGCGAGGGACAACCTATATTTAAGATATGATTAATCATGTAGCGCCGACTTTACGCGATGATCAGCTACCTTCTATTCCCGAATGGTCCCACCGAGCTATTTAGAACAATTATCCCGGTCTCATTGGCCGCCGGGACGCCGCCATTAGAACAGAAACAAGCGATACGATCTGCTCGTTCCGCAACGGGTACGCCATCGCGCCGCACAGAGTCGGAAAAGTATCCGTACGGTTCGCATGCAGTGCGCCGACACGTTGACTAACGAACCGACTGCCACGAAACTTTCATAGAATCGAACTAGTTTATCTGATGAAACGAGAACTTGCTGGAAAGGTTCGTAGAACATGTAGTTCTTGTCTGAGTTAGGCCAAATTTTATTCCGGCGACGGCTGATAAGAGACAAAGACTAGGGAATAATTTTACGAATAATTTTACAGTATCTATTCGAATATCGAATGAAGAATTGTTCGAATAAATAGATAGAATAATTTTGTTAGGAATCATGAATAATTATTGTTCGAATAAGATATTCGACTAAAAAGAATTCATTCGAATAATTCTTTCAGATAAATATTTATTCGTAACAATTCGAATAATTCTTTCAGATAAATATTTATTCGTAACAATTCGAATAATGTCGGCTTTGGTGGACGCTCGATTGCGGTTGCTCACTTTTCGCTAAAAAGTATATAAAGTGATAATTTAAAAAATTGTAGAAATCGCGCAATTTGAATAAATTGCGTTTCGAACGAATTATTTGAATTTCGTTCATAAATTTTGCTAATGTTCACCGGTAACTCGTGCAACGTGCGGAATATTAAAATACATTTCCTCTTTTTACAGGTAAGCTTTCCTGCAATCAAGTCCTCATTCATGCCGCAGCGTGAGTATGAAGCAAGCATAATTGCAATAAATCATAACGCTTCCGAATAATCAACGACTTCGTCGAGCAAGCGAAAAAGGATCATAGGCGACCCTTGGCACGTTATTCAACATGATTGTCCAGCATTCGAATTGTTATTATTAGCGTCCCAATTAAATGCCGTATAATCTACGCTCGTAATTAGCATCGCTGGCTCGCAAACCGGGCAGCTCGAATTAAAAAATTTACTGTCGGATCGACTAATTAGAGCTTTTGGTAAAAATCTAGTCGATCGGACGAGCACAAAAGATGAAAAATTCACAAAGGGACGCAGAGCAAACGTTTCTTTGTGTAATTTCGTCGGCTAAATGGCGCAGCTTGCCGCGTATATACATTACAATTTGAACTTGATTGCCTGAATGAGTTCAGTTTCTCTTTATCGTTAATTTCCTGCCATAATGACCCCTTCGGTTAATTGAACCGATATCGGCCGTCGAATTATTCGTCCAAAAACGAACGGGCGATTTCCATTGAATTCGTACGGCTCCAGAGTAAAATACGCTGCCAAATAATTTTTGTTTCCCATGTCGAAGTGTTCGCGATAACTGCAATATCATTAGGTTTTTCTGGATCGAAACGTGTAATATCCCCAGCACAAGTAAATTCATAAATTCCAGCCGATGGTACAGGTAGAACGAAAATCATGAATTTTCTCGATAACTAATCGAACTAAATTACCTTAAATTCGGAAGCTTTCTCCGAGTTACTATTAATTAATTTGACCTTCGAACCGAAGCACGCGCCGGGAAACTCCGTGGACTTGTGTTAGATTGAAGAAACGATTAAAACCGCGCATTGTTCGGTCTTGTCGATCCTCATTGACTCCATTCTGCGAGCTTTAAAATGCGACAATATATTGGATCCGTGCTTCCTTTTTCTTCGCATTCGCGGCGATTGTTAATGACGAAGAAAACACAGTCGGAGGAAAAAATGCCCGACGCATTATTCGCTAGATAAATGGGCCATTGTCCTTATTTAATTCGCGCGCGGCTGGTTGTAAGTCGACAAACGAGTCCACATACGAGTCACGTTTAACGAGTTCGTGTCTTTGGTGTTGTATCGTGTCGCGGTTTCATGGGTCCTCAATTATAATGCCGCGCTGTTGTGTTTTGGAAACAATGGCCACCGTACTAACAGCCAGCCTCCAGGTATTCGTTACTAAACGATGCATTTCGTACATTTACGAAGGCGAATGCAATGCAATTCTGTTCTCTAAATTGCGCTGGTTGATATTGCAAGAAATTATATCGATGACATATGTATGCGTAATCGTGTTCTCTGTTACCTTCGCGCCACAGAACTGAAATAATAATAAGCCGCGCGGCCTACCTGCAAATGTACCCGGTGTACCACTTTAATCGGCGCAAACAGAGCCCGACAACAAACATGTTTAATGGCTTGCGATTCGACAAGAAAATTTGACACGACGTTCAATCGAAAATGAAGTTTGCAGTTCGGAATTCTTAAAGCAACATTTTCAATGAACTGCTGTTGCGACAGCTGCTCCAGCAAATTGCATACAGCTGTTTTTCACGAAATTCGATAGAAACAGATTTAGATTCGTGGGATACAGAGATTGGACAAATCGCGCGCACCTATCGTTTTGAAAAAAAGTCAATAACTTGTAATTTCGTACAATCAGACTGGCCGGGTTTCGTATTTCGGAATCCAATTGAATTTCCTTGATTTCAGGTGAATGCCGAAAGGCTCGATAGATACAAAAAATCATTGGTCGCAAAACACCGTCACACGTGAACGCATCGGTGCATCGCAGTCATTGTCTTCTCGTCCGCGATTCCAGTTGCATAAACAAAACAGCGGCATCGACGAGCTTTCACTCTACATGCACAATTTTACTATGCGATAGTGCGGCCACCGATTGCCCTATGAAGCACTGTCCCGAGTAAGCCACGCCTACTCGGGCCATTTCCCGGGCTATGCGAATTTGGTGGGAAAACGTCCGCTTAACGTACAACCGTTCGGACGACTAAAAATAGTCATTTTCTCGACTGCTCGTGAAATCCTGGAGAACTGAAAATGATCAAAGCATAATAAAGAAAACTTAATAGTTAAAGCTTTAATTCTTTTTTTAAATAGGAATCTCTATGTATTGTGTTAAGATGTGTTAACAGCGTGTTTTTTGAGGTGTCTCGTCATAGAATAGCAGTCCCGGGGACCGTCGGGGCCTCTCCCAGGGGTAAACAGCGAATTTACGAGCACGTCGCGTCCCGTCGCTAGGTTTTCGCAGGTCGTCGATCGACCGATCACCAAGGAAAGTTAACGAACGATTTCACGGTGGGCTGCGCGTCGATCGTTGCCCCGTTTTTTCCCTGCGGATCCTCTTTGTTCCACCGGTTGAAAAAAGCGCCGCGGATACCAGCGGCGCGCCTCGTGTAACGTGAGATAGAAAAAAAATCTGCACGGATGCGCCTCGCTCGTTACACGCTACACTTGCTCGTTTTTGTCGGGCGTCGCCGCGACACATCGAAGGGAGGGCGGGAGATACAAAAAAAAAAAAAAGAAATTTCGATGACCAAAACAAGTCGATGCCATAGTTGAATTGGTTTCGTCGGCCCCCGCGCCGCTGCCTCGCCGCCCTCCGCGCCTTTTCACGCGCGAACGCATGAAATAGGAACGCCATAGTGAAACCTAGTTTCGTTCGCGGCCAAAATATCGTGCCTCGTTATTCGAGCACGGTGCGTTCCTTCCTCTTTTTGTTTTTTTCCTGTTCGCACGTAGCTGCGCAGGATAAATACGGTTTATTAAATGAAAAATGAATGGCCGCCGGATGAAGTTCCCACTCGTTTCCATCCTCGATTTTTGTCTCCTATTTTTTCGCACCGCCCTTGCGGTAC
The DNA here is from genome assembly GCA_028455555.1 of Augochlorella aurata. NCBI lineage: Eukaryota > Metazoa > Arthropoda > Insecta > Hymenoptera > Halictidae > Augochlorella > Augochlorella aurata. The sequence goes on from CM052149.1 coordinate 4,961,210, forward strand.
CCGACAACTGAGCTCGTGGTTCGCGGATCGGGAAGTGAATTTCGTCGACATTTTTCTAGACCTCTCTATACGCAGGATCCTTTAACCATCGAAGCCGGTTCGACGCAAACGCGCGCGTCAACGACGCCGTATTGCTTTCCATGCACGTATAAAAACGCTGTATTATAGAAATATAACACAATGCAATGACACGTTATGAATATTTCGTGCTTCGTCAGTATACGTTTACGATTCGAAAATTAGCGAAGCCTTTTTGTTTAATACAAGATTAAATATGTTATGATAAGAATAATTGAATTCTCGCCGATTTAGTTACCGGCTTGAGGGGTTACACTCGAGCAGCGGACCTTTTTGATAAGGATACAACTCAGTTCACTTAGGATAATTTTTATAACTTTATTTGTGAACTTTTTCAACGTATTCTTTATATTATAAATTTTAATATAACGCGTGAGTATTTACATTAATTATAAACTACTGCCATCTGTTGACTACATAGTCAAATAACTCCGCCGTCCGAATGTTAAAGGAAATATATGCTGCGTATGAAAATGAGTGCTATAGGAACGTAATTTGCGTAGCAAGGGGTCACGAAACTTCTTATAAATTGTAAGTCGAAGAAAAGTATGATTCGCGACTCTTCAGAGCAAGTTTGCTACCTCGATGAATACACTCAGGACTGAAGAAACATTTTTACTTACTAAGAAAAGTCATTCTTTCTTGTTCTTTCGCTCGTTTCTTCTGGACTGGCAAGAATTCATCAAGAGATTTCTCATACAAATGTCAAAAATTTCGAAGCAAGAAAAATCGTCAATATTAGCCATGCAGAATGTCACAACTAGACCTGGGAATCTCTGTGCAAGATGAAAATTTGCAAACTCAGTTGTAAGAGACACAAAATAGTGTAACAGTATTCTTCTATGTACGATATTCATGTCTTCAGAATTCTGTATTTCATCGTTCGCTCTTATTATAACTGCATCAAATTCGCAGTCTACAACTAATCTACAGATTCCGTGCATTTGTAACAGAAGCAAGTAAATGAAACACAGAACAAAAACCGCATGAGAAGCGTTGACTCTAGTTTGTTGCAATCGGGGTCGGAATGTGAACAGTCCTGAAATCTGTGTCCTTTTCAAGCACTTCGGTCGCGTTCTACTCGTAGAAGAAAGTTTATTCTTGCGCAGGAATTCTATCGAACGATACAACGGCGAATGTAATTGCATAAATAGGATTATCATGAATATAAATCGTTGCTGCAACAAAGTAGACATTTTCGGTGCCTTCAGTTCCTTCTTCATCTCAAAAACCGTGGCTTTAGAATACTTCTTTTTAACTGTATTATTTTTATATAAAATTAGATTCATTATTATTTAAGACGGTATTGCTTTATTTTAAAATGCGAAAGATATTTCAATTATATCTTAATTAATCTCTTTGTCTTTTTAATTTGTCTCGGTTACTTTTGTAGTAAATTTTACCCAGCAGCGCCTCCAGCCGAGTTAACGATCAAATCGGAATAAATCGACAAATGCGTCGTTGGGTTGATCAGACTATCAGATCGGACGCATTCGTCAGGACATTAGTTGGTTGCGGAATGCACCGATTGCAACTGCAACTTAGACGTTCGAATCACGATTCGAATGAGACGGGTCGGCGCGGCTCGGCGAAACGAACGCGTGTTGGTAAATAAGCACACGAACACGCGAGGCCGCCGTGTCGGCGCGGCGGCGCTGCGGTGCGCATTACAGATGTAATTAAGATAACTGAGGTGAGGGCAGCTATGCACAATGGCTGATATATGCGCCGATGGATCCACAGGGCCGGCGGGCCGAGCATTGCATAATCGTATCGCGCGGCTATCCGCAGAAATCTTGGCTCGACACCCCTTTCGCCTAGCCGCGGATTTCCCTTTGATGTCGATTCCGTGAGTAATGGCATCGGTAAATCGGGATTTGCCGCGTTGCAATTTTTCACGAGACTTCACCCGCACGCGTGCATCTCCCTCGGCCCGCAACGAGACCCCCTATTGTTCCATTCGCGGTTCCCGGACCCCGCTATGGGCCGGAACGGTCAAGGAGCTAAATGCACTACGGGCAGATCGAATATACGGATTTCGTTTTGAATTTTATTTAAGGGCCATTTGAGCTCGATTTTAGCGGATTTATGGGATCCGACGTTTTTTGGGATGGATCTTCAAGCCTCGCTTATGCGGTCGCTTTGCAAAAGTATCTGAACGTTGATTACATGACTTTTGAGGAATTACCGGAGACACAAAAAGACTGACTGCTCGTAATCATGGCGGCTTTAAGATTAAGAATTTTTGCTGTCTGAAATCTGTATCGACACAATTTTGTGCGTATTGAACGAGATAATTATTTTTAAAACAATTTGACATTTTATTCAAAGTATACGAATGTAATGTCAAGTACAAGGGCTTGAAAAGAAGATTAAAAGAACTAAAGTGATTCCATAATGAATATTTCAAATATACGAATGAAATGTTAAGGTACCAACAATACAATCAGGTACAATGTCAGTCGAATAATTAACATCTTTAAATCAATTCATTTATTTGACCGGAAATACAAAGTGGAGAGTATTACGCACAGAATGCAGGTTGGGTACAAAGGACTGTTACAAAATCAGATTTCGAATAACGAATTATTAATGCAAAAGAGAAAGATGTGGAGCGAGAGGAAAATGAAGCCGTGGTAGTTACAATGTAAATTAATTACTAGTACTTCTATTGTCAAAGCTAAAATGGGTTACCATCTTTGACGACGCGAGCTTTGCATCCGTATATATTTACAATAGCGGATTGTTATTAATCTATCCTTTGTCGGATGTAACCGGGAATTATTTGGCAATTAAAAAGCACTCGGCAACGTTCTTTCCATCGGTGAAAAATGACTTTTGATTGGATCGAGTGTGGAGCAAGCGCAGGACCATCAGGTAAATATTAGCTTGTTTGTTTTTGGAAACAGAGCGCGGAGGAATGGTACACAAAATGGCAGAAAATAACACGCGGCAAACAGTCAAGTGATTTCGTTTCGGAGTATTTTACCAAAAGTGCTTTTAAAGGCGGCGTTCAATCTATCCTGGAAATGCTGCGACCGTAAATTCCTTGGCAGGCTAAAAATTTCGATACGTTATACAGGTGACCTTAATCCATCAAGATGTCCGCCGGTGACGGGGTACACGGAACTATTTGTTGTAGCAATTTCCCGTAGGAACTAGTTTACACCCAGTTCCCATTACGCATAGAATTTTGCACGTTAACCTACTCCGGGGCTGTGCAGAGGTGTACAAGCACTTACGACAGCTCCGAAACTACCTGTTACGTATTACCGCGTCTATTTCACTTTGGACATTTATTAAAGAGATTTTAAGAAGTAATTCCCACCATGGCCGGTTTAATCGCGAGGTTAATTTCAGCTTCCAGTAACAATGAGGCGTTTAAATACATTCGTATTAAATGTCTGCCATGCATTAAGATGATATTAACTACACTTTCTGGGGAAGAGAAAATAATACAGCACGCGCGCGAGACTACGTAATCCTGAGATTTTCATAAGCTATTCGTTTACAAACAGACTGCGGATCGTTGCGCGAAATAATAAATCCCCGAGCCGTGCTTAATAAACTGAGCATTTCATTTTTTATTTCACCTACTCATTTTTGTTTCGATCGCATAAATCCCCGTTTTATAGTTGATAAATGAAACGTGGGTTTATCGAATAGCCGAGCAAATATTTAAAAGCATGCTTATCTTTCTGAAACGCAGATTTATTCGTTTAAAAAATTGTTGCAATTGATGCAGCTTTGAAACGATAAATGCTCCTGTGATCAGGGCGATCGTAAAAACAGCTTGAATTCCAGGTCGGAACGCGATGGTTTCTGAAAAATGTTTTTCACAGATGGTTGACGGTGAAAACGTTTGCTTAATGTTGGCCCGCTCAATTTTTGCCATTTAGTTCGCTTATTCGGAAGCAATTTTCTTCGGCGAATAGAGTTTAAAACGCGGAGTGAGAAACCGGCCGTCGAATATCAGTGCTTTCGAAGCATTTAATCTCATTAAAGCGACGTCACGCGTTGAATTCGGAATGATTCAAGTAATTATCGAAGTCACAGTGAACACCGTGTGAAACGCAAGGGAAAAGCTCTGAATCAATCTGATTTACGCATGATCGTGATTAACGTATTCACGGGCCGGGACGCATCGGGTTTTTACGGCCGTTGGATGAAACGATTTCGCGAAACACGAACAAACAGAAATGCTAATTTCATTTTCCACCGACACGCCGCGCCGGCAAGTCAGGCTCCAGCCGCGATTTTAAAATGACGCCTGCATCATTCGACGGGTCGTTCGTTTTTCGAGCGCCAATATAATGCGACCGTCGCGCGAATTATAAGCGACGCGTTCCACTTATCGTCGCGACATTTTTATCGATCATAAAAATTCGCACTTATCCATCGATAATCTAAGATCCATGTTTTGAGCGTCCAAAAACTGTCGAAAATATTTAGTATGATCCGATCGTAGATGTATATACGCGGGAAAACATAACGATACCTACAGATTAATAAAAATTAATTTCTTCGTTTTATTTCTAGCATGAGGAGTATTTTATTCGTCGGAAACAAATATTTCTATTATTTTAGCTATTATAGTATTAATAAAGTTAATTTTCTCATGCAGGAGGGAACATTATCTCATGCTCGGAGTCCGACTTTAAATTTCATTTTACAACATCCAGCCGATAAGTTTCCGAGCTTTTATCCGTTCATTCGGAACACTTTATTCAAAAGATAGTTGCGCCAGGTCTGTTGGCACACTTAATTAATGATTGCATTTAAATGTAGTCATCAGGATTACCGGCAATCCCCGTGTAACGCGATCTACTTCAAACACGATTAGTTGATTTAATCAAAACAGCGGCAAACTCGATCACTAGCAATCTGAGTTACTATCGATGTTGAGCGTACCTTAATGTTCGTTTTTTCGAAGATTATTTTGAATACCCTCGGTGCAGCCGAGATCTGCATATTTCCCCCTGCATTTCACTGTCGCAGCTATTCTTTCCGCGAACAATCGCGTTGCTCGAGCAGATTATCGCGCGAACCTAGCAGAATTTTACAGGTCGAGCATCAAGTGGGCGTACAGCATCCATTTCCCTTGCCGCGGCTCTCGCCTTGATACCGGCCGCCATTATTTTTATTAGCATTAGACTTTCTGGCACCTGCGAACGCCTATAAACGTGCGCGGGAAGATCGTCAGGCGGCGGTGAACGCGGTCGCCGATAAAACGGCGTGCATCACGCTCGACGATAAATTGTTATGAGTATTTTATTTATCGGTTGACTCGCGCACTATTCCGAACGCTGCCACTTTCTCTCCGTGTACGCTCTCTCCACGACATTGTACACCAGCAGCTCGCGTTCAACGCGTTTACTGCCTGACCGATGTCTTCGATCGAGCCTGGTGTCCTCCAGGAGCCGTAATCCTAACCGGCAATCACGGACACGTGATGTCGAATCAAATTCTGATATAGCATCGTCAATGATTTTTCCGTCTGCTCTTTTTATCACCTCGAATGCCTCGTCTTCTTCGAAATACCCGTGGAATTATTCCCATGGAGATGGAAACGAATTCTCACTGCGAAGTACGAGAAGCTTGAACGGGCATGTCTTGGATCCTCGATTTTGATGTTCAATAAGTTGCTTTGGTTTTGTAGAATTTTTGAAGTTAATGGGTTGAATGTTTAACCCCTTGCAATATGATTTATTTCACAGCTACGTTGATTAACCTTTGTTTGTTACTAGCAAACTGCTATGTCAGACAGGAAATTTATTATATGACAACCCTTAATGTTTAAATATTAATGTTAAATGGGTAGTATTTAACTTAGAATTATAGGGCAAAGGGTTAACTCTAAACTTCAAAAGCAATTAAAATGACAGGTTTCTGGTGTTTTTCTTTTACAGTTCCTGGTATTATAAAAGTATTTCGAGGAGAAATTTTTAGGTACGCTTCGTTGTTAAAGTATATATTATAATAAAGATCATTTAAATAAATCCAGTCTTTGAATTTAAAATGAAACAATGCACGTTAGTCGTACTTAGGGCTCGGTAGTTCTAGTGTTGAGTCATCAAATTAGTCCCTAGTGATTAATTTTAATCGAATATCGTCTAATTGAGTGCAATACAAACGGCCATAATGCTATAAACATCGGCGTCTGGGACAGTCGTCGACACCAGTCGCTGCCCGAGTGTTAAATGAGGTTCACTGGTTTGCGAACAGACTGCGGAACTTTATGCAGATTTACTTTTTTAGGTTGAATTCCCGGCGACAAGCGTTGGATTAAAGTCTCCCGCCTCGACGAATATTTTTGCTCAAGAAAATTTGTATTTTTCTAGACTTTGCTCAGTGGCACTTGCTATGAATGCGTAATTCTTGTATCTTCAGTCTATGCGCCACGGGATCCACGATCTTCGCGTCGATCGCAGGTTGTCTTTCGCTCGGCTTTTAAATCGCTATCGTTCCGTAATTGTGAAATGGATAAACGTGATTCTTGCGTTATCGATAGACGTTAAAAGACAACTTTAACGCCGCGATTCCAGACGATTACAAAAGGAAATATTTCATACTTGCTTGAAATCCCTGCTGACTCCCGTCTTTCAGTTGAAATGAAGACAGACCACGAGATTTCTATTCGAAGGTAGTCACTGAATGGCCGAGACTCAGCTGATTCCTTCGCTCGAATCTGTGTCAGCCACTTGATCAATTTCCGAGGAATATGCGCTGTTCGGCACGAAGAAAGCAGGGATTACTGGAACCGAAGAATGAACTGCCTTCTTCGCCCAATAATTCTTCGCTTTTTAAAAGCTCATAACGAATTGCCAGACATTCCAAGGCAGCGTTTAAGCATTTCTGACTAATTAATCTACCAGTTGCAAACATTGTTGAAACATGCGAGGTCCATCGTATAATAGTATTTAATACTATTATTAAGGGTATAAGCTGACTAGAATGATGAACTGCTTTCTTCGCTTCTACACAATTCATACAAAATTGTCACATATTCCAGGGCAGAGAAATTACACTTTCGTCTCATCAGCCTGTCAAACCGGGGAATTAGTAAAATTTATTAAATTCGTTTCACAATAAGGACTTTTTCCTTCGCCATCATCACGCTTAAAGTAATAAAAAATAATCGCTTTCCCTTGTTGATTATTTATTCCGACAAAATATTTTCTGACATACTTAGAAGATGTTTCAATTAAATACACTGCTAAAAAAATAAAGCAGAGAAAAATTTTTCATAAAATTTGGCCAACTTTGACTGACGATAACTCCGCGAAAAAACATTGTTACTTGAAAAAGCTGTAGCTTTGTGAAAAAAATCGCAGCCACGTTTGTTTTTCCTGAAATTAAAGTAGCGATTTCAAGCTTTAATTTAAAATAAAAGTCATCAACCTGGGTTGATTTTTCGCGGAGTTATCGTCAGTAAAATTTGGTCAATTTTATCCAAAATCACTCTATGCTATAATTTTATTTAGCAGTGTATTTTGAAAACTGAGCAAGAGTAGAGTAATTCGCGAAAGTCACGAGAAAAATTGTGATTTCGGTGGCATGCAAAAGCGGAGAAAGCTGCTTTCCGCTGAGCGGATGCCACGGAAAGCGTCTCGATGGCGCGATCGATATTTCCATTTTTTCCTGCGCTCTCTGTCGCGTCTCTCCACCGCGCTCTGCGAATTATCCGCGGCTGAGCTGAGAGCCGAGAGCCGAGAGGGAAGGCCGACGCTCGCGTCGCCGCGCCGGAGCGGAGCGTTGCGAAACGAACGCGAGATTTTATAAACAACTGAATTTTACGGAGCAGCGCGCTGCCACGCCGGCAGCCGAGCGCGACGGAAGAACAATTTTCCTTCGATTTTTTCGCCGCGTTTGCCTCGCTGCCTCGACGGTCTTCGCGTCCTCGACGAAGCGCTAGCCGTCGCGTCGTCGTCGTCTAATCCGTCGACGACCTGCCGCGCCGGCACGCTCCGCTCCGCTGCCGGAGATATTGGAAAATCGCGGCGTGCCGTTACGAATTCATATTACGCGCGTGTTCCTCCGACTTTCCTCAGGAAATTCGCAGCTCCCTTGATACGAAAGCCAAGAGAGACGGAGAGAGTGCGTGTGAGAGAGAACGAGCGAGAAAGGGAGAGAGAGAGAGAGAGAGAGAGAGAGAGAGAGAGAGAGAGAGAGAGAGCGAGACGTTACAACGCGACACCCGTTGTTTGCGAAGACAATAATGCAAGCACCGAGCACTCCTCTTGAATAACAAGTCGGACCAACTTGCTGGATTTGCCGAAATACCTTCTGTTTCTCTCAAGCTCGCTCGATTATTCGCTTCGACGCGATCGACTAATTTATCGAACGTGCCAATTGGAATTATCGCAGAGAATGCTAGAGATGCGTCTTCAATTATCTGACCGTCCAATATTCTTCGATATCAAAATGTGGCTTAAGACAAGATAACAAGAAAACTAAACGACATATTTATTCCTAGTTTAAAACATTTGAAAGATTAGTTCTTTTACCAGAAGAATGCATAGATGAGTTTCACCTACGTTTACTTGCTTTCTTTTTATTTTTTTTTAAATGTGCATTCTGTCCCGTTCGTCGGTTCAAAGAAGACAATTCGATGCTATATGCGAACGTTCTTGGAAAAATACCTGAGCGAATGCAATAAATTAAACTTTATAGTAAAAGTAACGGTACTTCATGCAGCGTTACGAGATAAAAGGAAAAATATTATTTTGAAATGTAAAAAATATTAATTGTTATAATTACGTGTTAACTGGTAACGGCTTGGAATTACGTGTAATTAGGTATGCATAAATAGTTAGAAAACGAATATAATTTTATTATAAAAAGATTGATCATTTTTGAGATACTATTATTGTCCCACTCAGTGTGTTCCATTCATTGTAGTTCTCCCCTACTTGGCAGCTCGACGAAACAAGTTCGGAGTTAGTGTGTTAATAAAAGAAGAGAAAAGAAAAGGGTCTCCTCTTGTCATTCAATTTTGAATACATCGAATTCACAGCAATCTTTTCTAATTTTGTCACAAAAGCATGAAGTTAACGTCAAATTTGGTTGATCCTTTCATCCTCTTTTGAATGGTACTATTAGATTAGAAACAACTTCGACGATGGCTATTTTTAAAAGACGAAATCGGAACATTGTTTGCCTCCAAGATATTATATTCTGTATATGTTCTTTCTTCTCGCGACACTCACCCAGTTTCATTTCGACCAGCCTCCGGTGCCGCAGTAGGAAGATCCGAATTGGAATACAGTGTAGTCTGACGTGCAATATCGCGGTAGTCAGATCGAGAAAGACTATCGGCTATCGATGATCCTTCCAAAATTGCCGGGGTTCGCAGCAGTTGCCTCTGTTCCCAGGATATCCAGCAACTGTATCTCGGTGAATACCTGCGAAAGATTGAACTACAAAAGCAATCAATCTTCGGTTTTGTCTGTCAATGGAAAATCAAATTCTCCGGTGGCACGCTACCAAAAAGCGCCATTAGCTGCCCCGAGAAAATGCTTCACGGTAGAAAATGTCACGAAATGTTAGAGAGAGAGGTCAAGAGATCTCTTATTTAAATTAAGCATTTTATATTCTCATGGAGTTCATCGCATTTTAAACAAATCTGTGGTCTAAATTTAGGCAATAGATTTTTAATCTAAAGATTCGTGTTCCCAGCGTATGTATCATAGATCTAGAAGCATAATTATCAAAATTTTTCTGGATCGTTATCAGTAGACCACGGATTTTACGCATTTATGGCAAAAATGAATGGCTGAAATTTGAGATTGTGCGAACACGAGAAGAATTTAATAATCTTATTACGTTACTTTCAACTTATCGAAATTACAATCTTCTTTGAACATTTCTATTTTGCACAAAGATCCGCAATCTAGTTATCAGATAGGAAACATGGTCGAAAATTACCGAGGTACAGGAATAGCCAGAACCAACAAGCTATCTCCAGTAGAAACAAAAGCCGGATACATATACACGTGTAACCAGGAAATCTTGAAGTCTGTTCTTCGTTGGTTTGACAAGAGGCGTCGTTAATTCTGCCGCGATCGTAGCCAGATACTCCATGGAAGTTCTATTCTGCAAAAATTCCCGTTGGCGGGTAATTTACGTGGCCCTGGGCAGTCGTATTTCAAGATATCGACACGTAGATTTTATCTTGAGATACAACGTAAACTTCCACGTTCTCCACTCTCTCATCTCTCTCTCTCTCTCTCTCTCTCTCTCTCCCTCTCTCTTTCTCCTCGGTCTCCGCTGTCTCTCTTTCATATGCACCGCTGTAGCAGCCTAGGTTCCGCCGCTTATAACGCTTCTGGCTAAATCGCCTCATGATCATTTCAGGGTAGTAGCAGGTCTAATTATGCGGGTAGACCCGAGCTTGTCCCATAACCCAGTTTCCGGGATATCTCGGAAAACAGTTGAATCTCTTGGTTGCGCAGCTTATAGCGGAATGCAACGCGCCACCGGCTGCAAACGCGTGCACCGTGCGCCCTGCAACGGACACCGTGTCCCGCTGTTTGTCACGCACATTAACGCCCTTGGCCCCCCTCGACGATCCCTTCGACCCTCCGATTGTTCGCACAGCTTTCCTCCTTTTTTCTCCCTCGGTGACCGCGTCGCGTAAATGCTTCGTCGCCGGGCATATTAAAAAAAGAAATTTCTTTTTAAAGCGCATTCGCCGGCCACTTCTAGATTCCTTATCGCGAGCATTTTCATCGCGAGCCTTCATTCCCTTCGATCGTTTGTACGTACTTCCTTCTTCACACAGTGCATTCTCCTATTCGATTTACTTCCCGGAATTTTTATCCTTCCGCGGGAGAGTCGCATTTTGCTTTTATTCCCGCGAATTCCACTGCGGTTCTTTCTCCGCGCCGTTGCCGCTGCTTTTCGGCGAATGTGATAATCACGTTGCCGGTCGCCGGGCTAAATCTATCGGCACGAGGAGTGCAGGTGTTCTTTTCCTCTTTTATTTTTCCTCGCATTCCAACGATATTTGTTTCACTTGCAATACGGAAGGAACAAAGTAAATTGACTAAAGAATTCCTTTTTCATTCCCGAGTCTTCGTTATGCCAATTTAAAAGGTCTGATTGCGACAAACGTTGTTTAGCGATCGTATTTTTTGGTACACTAAATGTCATGATTAGACTGCAGGTCTTCATGCAGTATTAATATTTTTATTAATTGTTGTTATATTTTACTTGTTATTATTTTTACTTATTATTTACTTATTTGAAAGAATGAAGTACTAGCGTCTAGAACAGATTCTTTCAAAGCAGACTTCGTAATCAATGTGTTAATATTAATATCCATAAAGTTCTTTGACTTCTTTACGAAAAAGTACATTTCTCCAGTAAGCAGTAGACGGGGGACAATATTTTGCAGCGCGGCCAGGCCGTGATTAGCGTGTGGATCTTTTTTCGCTCGGACGATATAATCTGCTTCCGTAATCGATCACAGTGGGAACGATTTTTCTGCAATCGAGGCGACTGCAAATGAACCGGCGCCGACTGCATAGATGTTTTATCAATAATGTATAAGGGGCGCAACGGAGGGAGTAGTTAGAGCGAAGCCACTGTCCCCCCGGTGGACCCCCAGGTCGAAACGGAACACGTCAGCGGCGCCGACGGTTCGACGGCGCGCCATTATTTTCGCATTTAAGCGTATTATAGCGGATTCGATAGCATCACGATGGTCTGGGGGGCCTGCGGGCCGTGGATTAAAAAGAAAAAATACAAAAGGAGAGAGAGCCGCTCGCCGTATACGTGTATCCTCGCTGAATATTCTCCGTTCGCCCGTGCGGCTCTACCTGGCGAGCATGAATCCGTAATGTGTACAATTATTTCTCCATTATTCATTCCTCTTTTTGCGGTCGAGGCTTTCCGAGAAGCGTGGACACACGCCCCGATTCGCTTGCAATGAGGAAACGATAATCCTCTTTATGACATCGACCATGATTACTCTCGCGATACACCCTTGGCGAAAAGTAGTCGATCGAACAAACAGCCGTTTACCATTGTTTGTCCGGGATAATTCGACCAGTTTTCTGGGGAGATAGTAGCGTAGCTGAAGCTGTGCTCGTGTAAGACGAAAGTGAAATATTTCTTTTAATTGTCAATTAAAAATGTAGAATGTTTCGCCCAGCTTCTTTACGCGACGCAGTACTGCGAAACGCCGGGTGAATTTATTTACTTCATTCGAATGACTTCAAAAGAATGTTTGACATTTGATCACACATGATTTCTTTAGACTAATGAAATATTTCAAAATAATTTCCGTCAGGAAGATATTTCTAACTGCATTGCTAAATTCGAGAGCTATGCATTTAATTGCTTTTATTGTCGGTTTCGATTCGCTCTAAATATTGTATTCCATCCTCGTGCACCTGTTTCAGAAAAAAAAACAGCTTTAAAAATTGTTTCTACATGTATCGAAGCGACTAAACCAAATACATGAATGGCCAGATTAGCTTCGAGTCTGTTTCGAAAGTTGCTGCAGCAGCAGGTCGACGAGTTGAAATCAGCGCTGCACTCACAGTGCTACGTATCCTTTGTAGAAACGAAAATATTGTCTTAGATTTCGGTTTCATTATCAGATTTGTCCCGCGCGAGATTCGGCTGGGTACGCGAGGCAGGAATATAAATGTGTAGAATGTAAACAGAGGATTTCTGGAAACGTTTAATACCGCTCTCACGCCTCGTGGAAATCGATCAGAGCTGGCAAAACAACGCCGCAAACGTTTATAGCGGGAAATTAGTTCTGGAGAGATCGTCCAATAATACGAGCCGGGTTCTTGCTGGCCGGCGTGACGCGCCACGTCATCGCAATAAACGAATTTCAATGACGTCCATTTAATTAGCCGGCTCGGATGACTTCGATTTAATTAGCAATATTACCGATTCACTTGGCCGCGAACCCTCTATCCGGCGGCTGATCGAATCTGGCTGAGATAATTGTGATATTATTTTCGCTTACGAGATTACATTTTTTTCATTACGGGATTTAAATTCTTTATAAATAATAACACAGGACAAAGTGTGTACTACAAAACAATACGGCCACACGGTCTTCGTTCTCTGCGTACGGATTCTACAACGGGCATTGTTTTTGTTTAAATAATTTATTACTAAGTCAGAGTATTTTATATAAGTGTCGACAAACGTTAAGAACAATGTTACACGAACGCAAATTCTCGTAAACCTTGACAAAGGATAACAATTTGCATTTTAATCAATGAAAATATTTATTTTACTTGACACTAAACCTGCTACGGTCAAATGACCTGTTTCTCATTTTGCGACTATGAAAATTATAAAAACACTTTTGCGGGAGTTGATTGAATAAATTACATTATTGGGGCAGCTACTACAATAAAAACTGTACGGATCTTTTCAGTTTCATAAGGGACTACACATAGTCAATTTTATCGCTCAGCATGTTTATTGTTAAAAGAATGTTTCTTGTCTTTTTTATCTATTCCACTTGTCGAATGCACTAAATAAAACAATAATGTAATATAAACAATGTTATATGCTTCTCTATAGTGTCTATTTTTAATTTAATGAAACGTACTTTTAATTTAATAAGACTTATATTTGTTACATCAAATTTTGCTCAAATGTTAACGATATATAGGGTATTCGTAGTACAAAGAGCAAAGGGTAATTTCTCAAAAAGAAAAATAAGAAGCAAATTTGATATAACACTTTTATTTAGTTTATTCCCAAACTTAGTTTAGTCCCAACTTCTATCGATAAGCATACATATGTAGAAATTAGATAAGATAAATAGCAGCCAGTAAAAATCAGTAAAGATTTGATGCAGTTTAATCTATTGGCCGAATTGAATGCACAGAGAATATTTCCCTTCTCAATGAAGCGTTTCGTAGGGATTCGATTTGCCCGCAATTGAAAACACTTGAAAATGCAAGCCCTTAAAGAGCCGAGCTCCCTCGGAGGGTGCACAGCGAGAATTTACAGGGGTCGGAATTCGCGATCGACTGACATCAGAACCCGTCCACTCGACATGCCCGACGGGACGCGACGGTCTGAGACTCAAATTACCGATGCCAAAGATTATTCGAAGCTGGTCCCGCGTAATCCTTTGGCCCGTGGACCGGAGAATATCGGTCTTCCGAGTCAAATATCGATAATCCCTCTGTCCCTCTTTTTTCGGTAGCGCCGTCGCTGCGAAGCCGCGTCGCGCGGCCGCGCACCGTTACTTTCGCTGCCGTGCAGCGCAACGAGAACACCTATTTTTTTTGCTCGGGGCATTGTTGCCCGATAGCATGAACGATAATACCCACGCATTGGGATTTTGTTCCCGGAACATCGATGTTAATCTGCCGAGCGCGACAGACTGCGAGACGGAAGAGAGGGTGCAAAGAGGAACTAGGGGTGGCTCGGTCGGACCGGTTGCGCTGAGGGGATGAAATTTGCATACCTGCACAAATATTTCTCGTGCACGTGCGTGGAAAATATCGAACCAACTTTCTCCTCGCTGTGTACGCGATAACTGGAATACTCGCGGCGCGCACGGCTCCGAGCCGGCCTCCCATCCCCGCGGTACAGGCAAGGAGAGGCTAAATTCTTTCGCTGGATTTATGCCAGTAATTAGAGAAATTCGGTACCCCCGGCTTCACCTGCGCTCCTCTCCGCGAAGCCTCGTTCGCGCCGCCTCGTGGAGCCGCGTTTATGGGAGGATGCGAGATATTCCGGCGGAAGTATGTTTCTTCAGAGACGTATAAAGGGATTCCGAACGCCTTGCAGTGGCATCTGACAAAGGAGTTCCCAAAGCTGCTGGAATTACTGGTTTTTCGTTTCTTGAATGCTATCGGGCTGGAGGGAATCGTTTTGCATCATCGAAATAGAGGTGATTCCGCAGGAGTGGTTAGCAGAGCTTGTGCACTAGAATTCTCCCTCTGCTTTGTATTTGCAACTGGATAGTGGAGAATGCGGTTCGATCTTGGAGCCAGATTACGAATCTGTATTATGACGCCAGGACATTCCATAAAAATTCCCCGAAATTCCATAAAAATTTCTCGCAATTAAAATAAACGCTCCAAATGTTTTAAAGATGTTAAAGAATTTGCCGTTTCGCAATTGTCGAGCAATATTTTTTTTTAAATAACACCTGGAATCTCGCCTGGCATTCTTATCGACTTATAAGAAAATATCCATAAAAAATCCGCCCACAAAAAAATTGTTAACGACATATTACATACAGATACAGTACGTAAATATACAAAGCAAGTAGCTATATCTCTAGACCACACTTTTTAATAAACACATCTTGAGATTTATAAGTTGTTTAGCAAGATATTTATCAAGTCAATTTTTGTAAGTTTTTATCAACTAAATTTGTTGTTTCCGCATCTGTTCAATTAGAATACGACCGATATTTCGTTCAGCAAATTTTGTTGGGTTCACAAGCGATCCTGAGATAGGAGAACAGGCTTGAAACTCTTTATCGATTGCAGGAAAATATTTGTTCCTGTGTTTTTTAAATGTAAAGTCGATGTTCCACTCAAATTCGAGTGACCATCGAATCTAATTCAGGCTTTGCCTATATCACGACAACCGTTTTTACAACCGAACGGTATTCGTGGTTTTTTCGATGTGAAGTGTCGAACCTTCTGGACAGCGTGAAGCACTCTCCTTAGAAAAAATTGGGCCACACCAGAAGTTCGACATGTGGAATACCGCGGCACTTTATATACACAAGTTTCCACTCGTGAAATTAGGAGGAGCTCGGGAGTCGGAATCGCCCTCGTTCCTTGATAACGGCACGAAAGCGCCGAGACCCTTTTTCGTGCTAATACTGCGCGTAAAAGTACGTTGACACTCACAATTTCAACACTGTACACCGCCGTTCGAATACCCTTGGCACTCCGTTCAAGAGAGGGAAACATAAAACTCTCGCGTTACAGGAAAAAACGGAAGAGTTCGCAGCGGGGTTGAAAAATTCCGGGTCCCTTCAAGTGCTCGATTTACACTTTCGTTGTATATGTTGCAACCTGAACGACAGCGTACTATGTTGATCTTGCTACAGAAATCCTATTGTTTCCATATTTTCAGCGGCGGAATGAAACGGCGCAGCGAAACTGAATTTTTTCCCGTCGTGTTTCCTTAAAATGCATTTGAAATCTGATATTCCAGTTTTTTCGGGGCAACCGAACTTATTGCCTTCCAAAAAGATCGCACTTTTCTGTCGCGAAGGTTTCCGATTGTAAATCGCCGTTTACCAAAAATTAAACGTCGCAGTAATTCCATGAACATCGATAAAACCGTGTTTCGTTTCAGAAGAATTAAATGTGTTGTGTAATCGAAAGCTTCGTTACTTTATTTACGTAAATACGTTTCAATATTTATACAGTAAATAATATTTTATTTTACACCATCTTGTCGTATATTTTATTTCATAAAATAAATGTTTTGAAACGAATCACTTTAACCTTTTCAGTGCTGACTGAAATGAAAAAATATTACAGAAGAAATATCTGCATTTTTTAATATTTTTACATAACCTTAAAGATTATTTAAGCAGATTCGCGTAACCATAAAGATTAATTTTAGATCGCAAAAAGAACATGATGCATTAAATTTCTCCCGAATACCACAAATTAATTACCTGCATTGGAAGGTTTAAAGCTGACGCTCTGCGGTGGCAATAATTCGTGCGCCAAATAAAAGATTGTTTGCAAAAGTTCGATCTTTCGCCATTCTGCAATCAAAGCGCCATTAATGCGCCAATGAGAGGCGAGTTTCGCAGGTAGCCGCAAGCAGGCGACGCCATAAAAATCGGGGTTTCGTTGCCGAAGAATAAATTGGCCCGTATATCAAAGCAAATTAACGCCGGCGTCGGCGCGGACAATTAACGATTTTCTATAGGCCACGAACTCGCATAGAGAGAGAGGTAGAAAGAGAGAGAGAGAGAGAGAGAGAGAGAGAGAAAGAGAGGGGAAGGATAGAATGAGAGACAGAGAAATTCGTTCGTTTTGCGGCGATAAATTTTGCCGTAGCCGGCGCCGGGTATTTTCCGCGTTCTACAGCTGCCACCAATTTTATGTTTTACCACAGGTAGAGACCGGTTTGGTGGCGGGCCTACGGGGTTACCTGTTGGCCACCTTACATCTTGATAACGACACCATCGCTGTCGGTCTCTGCGAATTCGGCGGTGTTTCAATTTCGCCCCCGTAACGGCTCCTTTATTATTGAAACCGGTGGCCGCAGACGCAGACTAGAATCCGGCACGCGATGTGCGCGCATTTTTCATGGAATCGGACGGACATTGTCGATGCCACGATACGCAAAGAGCATGCAGGGAATAGAACACGTATTGTCAGACGGGATCGTTGAATTAGTTAGAGCCCCGCGGATGGTCCGTATTTTTATAATACGATTTTTACTCGTCACGCCGCCGATTATTCAAATATTGAAGCAGTATCCGCTTCCGGCTGTTTTACCAATGAAGCGGATGAATATTTACGTGTAACACACTATGTTTATCAATCGCAAGTAATCGGCTTTGCAATGTAAGCTTTCGCGACAGTACCACTCGTGTTAACTCCGTTCGTCTATTAATGCGATTATTTTAGCGAGCTGTAGCGACCTCGTCGCGCTTATGATTCTTGTACGACTCGGTTCATCCATTTTTATTCTATTTGTTAAAAGTACAGACGATTTTTATTGCATCGGATTGGTGCAACGATGGAGACCGATTTGTCGCAAAGCAATTTATCTGACGTTTTAAAAACAGCAAGATGTATCAGTCGAGTTCTTTGCGCAAGGGAAAGTGAAAGGATTCGCATTGTTCTTGTACCAACTTAATAATAAACGAATTAATAGCGTTCCGTCATCCACCTTTATAAAAGCTGCGGAGCGTAGGATATCGATAACAGGTGGCAGCCGGCGGATTAATTAACTGTATTCACTGTTTTTAATTTCATCTGTTTCTAACTCTTCGGCTTATACTTTTAAACGGCCAAAAACTGGCCAAGACTCGGAGACGCTCCTGGGTTTAACTAAAAATTTTCTTTTTATAACAAGCAGAGTTCATCTCCATTTTTAAGTATTAATACACATTTTAAACTTTATATGATTCCAGCTAGCGTTGAGATGAATTCCGAGATCTATTATACCATAACTTTTTGAAATAATGCTGAAATCATTTTGGCCGCTAAAGATAGGTTTCCAGTCCACTGTGCGACGCGCGCCAACTTAAGAGCAGTTCTAATTGCATTTCGAAGATTCGTTTCGGAAGCGAAGACGATCGTCGAGAGGCGTAACTGCCGCTACAGAGCGATAATAGCGAAGCATATTAATTAGTCTTTCGCCTTTCGCCGCGCCAGCTCCATCGCTTTCCGCTTTCGCCGCGGAATACCTTGTTACTTAATGCACGCTGCCCGTAGAAACTTGCCGACTTCTTCGTATTCAGAGTTTGACGGGACAA
Organism: Augochlorella aurata; assembly: GCA_028455555.1. Lineage (NCBI taxonomy): Eukaryota > Metazoa > Arthropoda > Insecta > Hymenoptera > Halictidae > Augochlorella > Augochlorella aurata. Next base: position 4,979,751 of record CM052149.1, read on the forward strand.
TTCCGAATTTAATGCCCTGTAAAAGTGAAACTTGTATGGGAACAGGCGGGGCAAGTCGGCCGGCTACTGGATTATTTCACGCGCCGTTCCGAGATCCTTCAACTTTTCGGGGAGAATGTGCTTCCGCGCTGTTTCCCCTGTTTAATTAAACACTCGTTCAACGTCGCCCGGAATGGTGCGTGAAACGGGGCCAAGATAAATGAATATCGGAGCTCGTCTTATCGTTTCCATCGCTCTCTCCTTCCGTACAGACGAATAAAAATCACCGCGCGGAGCACTTTTGATTCATCGGGGTTACGCGGGAATTACCTACCATTTGACTACATCAATTCTGCGTTAACTTCGATAATAAATGCACTCGACGATACTCGATAATTAAACGCTTCGCGCGCAGTACTCGAGTCCGAAAACTCGAGCCGCATTCCTCTCTACGATATCGGTTTACACGGTTTAAATTCAATTCGAAAAACCCGATTGTTCTGCAATCGACGTCAATCAACCCTGGACTGACAACCCGTGCACACAGTTTCTTTAACAGCATTCTACGCTGCTCCACAAATATTGTAAAACTGTTCTTGATATCGATAACTTGGGCAGCACTGCAGTCATTCAATATATAGTTTGAAAATAAAGATTTTAGAAAGAGTTTAAAACTATTTACACACTCGATTGCCCACGTGGGTGTGAAAGAAAAAATCTATAAATATTTATCTCCACGATAAACCATGATAAATAAGTGGTTATTTTGCTCTGTTGAGTATTAACCACAAATGAATCAATCTTGAATAGCGTTTCCTTTTAGGGAAACTGTGTCAACGTTTTCCAATCACACTAATAATTATCAACAGCCAGAACAATCACAAAATACACCGAGCTACTGAGCTTCGTCCAAAGAAGCAATGGAAGCAGTGTAAACGACTCGAGGAGCATTAATCCGTGGTGAAAATCGTGCCGTTAATCCGATCCATCGGCAGCAGGTATCCATAGATAAACCGGCTGCTGGGCTGTCGATCAGATTTCTTTTTATACTTTGCACAATCGGAACCGGGCACCGTGGAATTTTCGATCGCTCGAAATGAAACGAAAGCTCTTTCTCGTGGCGACGGGACGGGCAGCGGTCGCCGATGTAACCCCGTAACGAGAATGAATATTTTAGCCGATAGAGACAGCGAACGCCCGCGGCCGATGATTCGTTACAGCTCGGAATTCCGAGAACCATTCGTTCGTGAAAGTTTTATTTTAGGTCGCGAGATTTCGATCCGGTGACAGTTTAACGAACGTTCCGTATGCGCCGAGAGAGCCCGAGCCCCTGCACGCCCGTAAGTTCGAACAGACGTCACTCCCCGGGGTAATGCATGTTTCATTGGATCGATTTCCAAGTGACGTCATGTAGGTATTAACTGCGGCTTCTTTGAATTATTAATCTGCTTGCGCTAGTGCCCCTAGTGCCCGGCGTCGCGCTCCTTCGGACGTAAGTCCGGTACTTTGACCTATCCTGGATTACCTAGACTGCCATTGTGCGGCTTTTTTTCTCTTTAACGGCGCCGATCCATTGATCGCGGCTGCTTAATCTTCCCCGTGGATTGCGGGGCACAAAAGATTCACCTCTCTTTTTCGAAACGCCGATTTCCTCGTCGAGTTTCGCACTGCGACGGTAGTCCTGGAAAATTTAATGCACTTTCGGTCGAGTGGCCACTTTTTCATATTACTACATCGAATCTGGTTAATTCGGGCCGAATGAATTGCTGGAAAATAGAAACGAGCAGGTTTAATTTTCTATCCATCGATTTCCAAATGGAAATATTGTACATCAAAACAAATGTCTTCCTTTTGGAGTTAAAACAGCGTCGAGTGCAAAGAGTTAATCCTGTCGAAATTTTTTATTTTTGTCCAGGATCGTGATCCTGTCAAATTTAATGTTTTCTTTCAAAGATTTTGGTCTTCGATTTAGTTAAGATTTTAAATTTACAGTGAATTCTTTTGGGAAGAGGAGACACGATGATTAGAGCCTCGCGGTTCGCTTTTGTAGTCGCCAATTGTTGACAACTATGAAAAAGTGGCGACGCAATCGTAACTCTTCTTCCCAAATTGTACAATTTTTTTACAAGCTGAAGGACAATTAGGGAGAATTTACTGTATTTTGTACACATATCTTATGCTTGTATAATTGAAAAATTTTCAGATCTGCACGAGTATTAAGTCTTCCAATCCTTCTACGATTGTTTTACGAACCTTGTGGTTCCAGCGACTAACTATACAGCACGTAGCATTGTAGTTTCTTGCAAACTAGTTTGAACCTCTTTACAAAAAGGATTATACTGCTGTTATTACCCGCGCAGTGTCTACTTGCCATGGGGTGCTCGTGCGGAGAATTACAGTTGCTCTATAAGGGGAAATTACAATACTTTGAAAAAGTTCTGCGTCAGCCATTAACGCACCCACGCGGACCATCAATTTTCAATGATGTCTTCCTTTCTCTATAGCCGACCATTTCGAATTTTCCTCGCGACGACTCCCCGGCAATACTATTAAATAATCCAGCAAGGAAGCAACTTGAGAATACTTCGCAGTGTCGGCCATCTTGTTAAATTGAAACCTATGCAGATTTAATGCGGCTTCGGGTATACGAGCATAGAACACTATCTAAAAATTTTACCAGCAATTATGTCGTGCGTACAACTACTGCCGTCGAGCTATACAATTATAATCGAGGAGAAGCGATTATGTGGAACCGGAAAAGTTCAGTGCCGTGCTGTAAAAAGTTTTTAGATGTAACTTTCCTGTTTCTCGGGAATCTTAACCGACACTTTTCCTTGTTGCTTTTGTATCCAGTTTCCTGCGGAACTTGCGCCGGGTATTACAATATTACGCGGTGGTCTCCTTAATGGATACATAGAACGTTGGCGAAATAAAGTACCTCGTCGTTGTTAAATATAAAATGCTACCGTTAAACCCTGATACCGAACGTCGAAAAATATCTTACGGTATTAATATAAAATTGCCCTCATCCGATCAATAGCATTTCAATATTATTGCGATTTGCTTTATTGTATTTTATTACTGACGGTATTATCGATAACTGTTGAGGACACGTACCGTGTAACTAACTAAATTGTAACTAATTGTAACTAAACTAGAACTAAATTGTAACTAAATTATAACTAAACTAGAACTAAATTGTAACTAAACTAGAACTAAATTGTAACTAAATTGTGACTAAACTAGAACTAAATTGTAACTAAACTAAAACTAAACTAAAAATAAATTGTAACTAAACTAGAAGTCAATTTTATTTGCAAGATATATAAAGATACATAAATATGTAAAAACGACTAACGCGTGTTGCAGACAGCGTCTTGCTTAACACTAGGACTACCAGTTAAAATTAGTGGTTCTTGATTTTTTTCTTTCACGATTCCAGCTGCCATAAAAATGTTTTTATGGTAATATATTTATTTTATATTTATTTTATTACAATAGAAATCGTAGAAAGTTGAAATAAATCCGATCTCGTCGATGTTATAAAACAATATAAATTAGTCACGTTTAGGGATTGGTAGTTCCAGTGTTAACGAAATGGCGAAAAGTTTTATCGAACATAATAGTTACATTATATCGGTGTCATTAAACTATTTGAACGTTTCCACCGTTACAGAATTCACATACTCATTCTCGACGCAACTGCGCAAGGATAAAATAATAATAATAAAAGCGCAGTTATTCTGCAATCGTCCATCCCGTTTCTTGGAAAATATCCCAGGAAACTATTATGCGTCGATCAATTAAATGCACGATTTAATTATTAGAAAGAATACTGTAGTGTGCCTAGTGTTTCGTTATTTTTGCCTGGGGTGTTTCGATAACAGACGGACCAGAAATTAATTAAACTCGCGGAGCTCGTTATACTCGTCTACGTGCGACTATCAAGCTGTTATTTAAAATTATCGTGACCCACATGCGGACTGCGAAAGCTTTAACGACGACAGTCTGCGTTTTCTGACCCACGGCGTTTCTACTAGCGCTCTGCAATTACGGGCATCGTGTCGATTCTTGATCGAAATTTTATGCGAATTACTGGGAGGTACACACGGGACTGCATGAATCTGCATTTGACAACGCGCCAAATTGAAAGTCTGCCAACTGTTCGGTTATATTAGAACGCATAGTTTATAAGGGACGGCTAATGCTAACGAACTAAATATGCGACCTATGTACGTGGCGGTTGACCTAAAGTTAGCCGCCCAAATATCCCCCGCGCGAGAAAGACTTCGGCATCGGCTGGGAATAAATTTCGTATTCAATTTTCATTTTCGGAGTGAAAGGTTGCTTCGAGGTTATGCTATTTACATCTCTGAATGCGCTCTAGTTAATTATCAAAACTCCGTAATAAAACTTGAATGAACTCGTCGATTTCCGCAAGTGGCTTCAATTATTCGATGATCCGCTGTATTTGAGCATGAATACCCCGATAAAATGATCATGGCTCTATCTTTTCATAGTAAACGAGTCGTCGAGGTTCTTATTGAAAATTTTTTCCTTACGAATCTCAAGCAGTCGAAATATTTTTGAAAAATTTTAGATCCACCGCCGATGGATCACGCAAGTAATACTCGCGGGTCAGACGATTAAGGGAGCCACTTAAATCCATTTCAGCCGGTCGATTCTATGGAACCGAAGTTCGCCGAAGCCCTCGTTAAACCGTAAAACGTTTGCAATAGCAGGCGGGAAACAAAAGAAGCCGTCAAAGTTTAACGCGTTACCTTCAACGGTGATATTAAACGGGCAAAAAGGAAAGAAACCGTCTTCTTCCGAGCCCCAAGACACTTGTAACCTCTCTCTCTCTCTCTCTCTCTCTCTCTCTCTCTCTCTCTCTCACT